>RJWJ010000840.1:0-171488 GCA_004363605.1 Indri indri
GAAGAGAGAGGAAGAGACATAGAGAAGGAATACACTTGCTCCTCAACTTACAATGGGGTTATGTCCCGATAAACTCAACCCACGGTGAGTTGAAAATATCTTAAGTCTAAAATGTGTTTAATACACTTAACCTACAGAAAATCATAGTTAGCCTAACCTGCCTTACACATGCCCAGAACACTTACATCAGCCTAAAGTAGTGCAAAATCATCTAACACAAAGCCTATTTTATAATAAGGTGTTGAATATCTCATGTAATTTATTGAATATTGTGCTAAAAGTAAAAAACAATGGCTGTATGGGTACCATCATAATGTCAAAAAATCATTAAGTCAAACCATCGTAAGTTGGAAACTGTCTATATATGTGTGTACATGTGTGTGTATGTGTGTATATTCCAGCCAACTTCTCTTTAACAACATTAGCAAACAAAACTTACAAAAACATAAAGACAAAGAATAAGAATAAAGAAATTTAATGTTATAAATGTAGTAGAAAATAAGAGGCATTTAATACTTTACTATTAAATTTATTATGAAAATATGTTTTTGCATTTGAATTCACAAATGTATTCTACTAAAACTTCTTTTTTTTAAAAAAAGTCTTAAAATGTCTAAACAGGCATTAGTTTATAGTTTGTAACACATTGGCTAAAGTAAAATTGAGCAACACCGGTAAATTTTAGGATACCATCCTTAAACACAGTGTGCTCTGATGCTCAGAGGCTCAAGTAAAAAGGAGTGAAATCCTTCAAAACGAACATTATTTTAGACATGTTGGTTAAAATATATGATGGAAGACATGGAAGTGAAAGGGGAGATACATAAATCAAATTAATATGTTCAGAAATTAGAGTATATAATTTAAATTATTCTGCTATAGGTGATTCCACATTTCAAGGAGAACAAATGCTTTGAATTATTTGAATCTATTTCACTGAAAATAAAAATATGCTTTTGTTTAAAATTGAACACCAGTTATTGTACTTCAGGTAAATTGCTCCAGTGAATCTCCAACCTGTGCCAAAATATCTGCTTCTTTAAAATTCAGATTCATGGATCCAATATCTGCATCTTTGCAAGCTCTTATTGACATTAATATTGGGTAACTATAGATTTTTTATATGTTAGGAAAAATACAGCCATTTCAGCAGCCAACAGACACCTTCATAATGGGTGTACTCTTGAAAATGCATATTAATTTAATGTAAAAGTTATGTAATTATGTGAACTTTGAAATTGCTTCATACTTAATCCAATGGTATTAATAACAATCATGGTGACTACATTTTTCAAAACATAAGTAAGCCACTGTAGTTTACTTGATTGATCACATTTTAATGTCTCAGTAGCTCTTCAAGGTGAATAATAACAGTATTCTCAATTTTAACATGTGGAAATTGAGATTTATAAAGATTAAGTTGCTTAGCTAAAAAGGGGATGATGGAATATATGAATCCATGAGATTTAGATTTCATTCCATTTCCTGTGCTCCTAACCAGAATGAGCAAGGAAGAGAGTGAAATTACTTTGGAGATGTCATAAAGAAAAAAAAAAAAAGACAGTTTTACTTATTTTTATTTATTTATTTAATTTTTACATATCATTTGCAAAGTGTTAGCATCATCCAAATCATAACTTCAAATCTGAAACTCTGAAATATGGTCATTTGCTGTCTGGTACTAATATTTTGAACTTTAGCATCCTGAGAATCTGTAGCATAGTAATGAGTTTAATTTTCCATAGAATAAACAGTCCTCATTGGTCATGAAACATAAAGATGGGAATTTGAAAATTTCTTGTAGGTTTGAGGTGGCACATATTTTTTTCTCATTATAGAAATGCAGAGAGGCAATGACTGAAATTTTTGCTTTTACAAATCCTGCCAATGTTATGCAGAAATTCTATGTGGCAATGGTACGGTTTCAATTGTGAACACCCCTGCTTTGAAATTTTAGACTAGAGTGTATCTTTTGGTGCCTAGGTTAGAAATCTGAAACCCTCATTATTTCTGCATTTTTTAAACTATGTCTTTTGTTCCACTCACAGACCAAGCAGTTAGCTTTGATAAAACTTGATCTACATTCAGAGATCTGCTCTGATCTTGGCTTTCTAAATGGTTCATCCCAGGGCATGCTAGAATGTTTGAGAAGATACTTTTAACTGGTTTCTTTTTTTCCCCCCTCTTTTAGCTTGGCTATTTTCATTTACATACCTGAAACTTTCAAATTTTGTGTTTGCTCTGTCTAGTTCTAGGACTGAAATGATTTGTGGCTTTTTTGCCAGAAAACCTTTGCATTACATATATGTTGTAGGGTTTTCATGAATTAATGTTCTTGTTTCAAATAAAAAATATTATCAATAATTTCTTAGAAATATATTTATAAATTCATATGTATGTCTTTCTGTGTTTGTGTGTGTGTATTTGTCTGTGTTTTGTGAGGAGAATTTGCTGGCTTTACTGGTGTTACAATGACTTTCTCAGACTCATCTCCGGGCCCTGCATTACAATGTAGTGACCTAGTTTTGTCTGTGGTGTTTGGTGTGATAAAATGCTTCTGCAATGGTACATGCTTTCTATTATAAAACAGAAATATTTAGTATATTCTCCCTATGGTTACCCAAAATATCCCTATCAAGACCAGAAATTGAAAAGTGATGCTTCATTATCTGTTTTCTATGAAAATATATTCGTTGAGGGATGTAGCCTGATTCCTAGCAGCTAAGGGTACCTTGAAAACAGTTTATTTTATAGTTCCACACATAAACACTTCTTGGAACTAAAAAACAATCTTAAACTCCAGTGCTACTTTTGTATTTTCAAGTTATTCTCTGCATCCCAACTTTTAATTTATTGGAATTCATGATATTAAATTAGTGACAATTCACAGTGCCCCCTCATCGGTCTTATGGGTCTTTACATCCGCTAGGCTTCCACCAAAGCACCTTCACAAGAGGACAGGGAGTAGACTTCTGCTGAATTGTCTCTCCAGCTCACATTCTACTTTTCTAATTCTCTTTTGGACATTTTCCATGTCCTTCAAATTCCTGCCAGTATTTTGAACCCAATAATTTGTCGAGTGTAATTCTCTCTCTCTCTTTTTTCTTTTCTGAGTAGACATGACCCTGGGAGTCTCACTAAAAGTATGGGGATGGTGTGGACGTTTCTCAGTGCAAGAGTAAAGTTGATTTCCCATGGAGCTCTTCTGCTCTATAAATCTGTGTTCTCATCTACTTGGAACATTCTGAATTTCCTTCACTGGTTTTGGCAACAGAATCAATCTGAGTACAGTTTACTCAGACCTACATGTAGAAATGAGATAAAAGGTGATTATGAAAATGTGCTGCTCAGATATTAGTCTCTGAGGAATATAAATGTCCAATTGCTCCAGGTGTTGCCCTATGGATTCACCATTGCACTGGCCATAAGGCATGTTTTCCAAGGCCCACTCCTGGTCAATGACTGAACACAGTGGAAATACTAAGGCAGATCCATTCCAGTGACAAGCATGGCTCCTCCAAGGCACAGATATATTTTAAGAGCACTCACCCACCTTGCTGAAGCATTCATGGAATTATGCTACAAGCTGAGACTTCTCCTTCTACAGTACTCATCCCAACACTCTATTTTTACAAAAGACTCATATTTATATCATAAGCTGAAGGTTCTCGCCCCTTTCTCATACTCCTCCTCCATCTCATTTGCATCTCCAATCTTATCTTGTCTTCTGCTTCTTGGAGAACCCAAACTAATGCAAGTGGTAACTAGAGTGGTCCAAGAAAACAGGTGGTAAAATAAAAGACTTGGATTTGGTTTGCTTTTCACCATGCTGGTGTAAAATACACATCCTGCATAGTAATTAGTGTATAGATAGTTCCTGACTCAAGATAGTCAATCACTTGCTAAATATTTCCCTGATTAAGACCTGGGAAAATATCCTGGTAGTGGGAAATACTTGAAGTTGTAGCTGAATCAGGCATATTGTAAAATATGCTTTGAACTATGCCTATGAAGAGAGTAAAGTTCTCAGTTACTGCTAATCTGTGTTGACACCTTGCAGAAAGATAATGAGAAACCAAGGGCAATTAACAAGCAGTTAAAAGCTAAGTATCACAGCCAAAGGCCTCTTATCTCTATGGTAAAATCTGAGCAGCAGCACACAGATGATCTGTTAGAATAGCAGAGCTCCAGGGACCTTTGGATGCTCCCAAAGGAAGACCTGAACACTTGTGCACATAAAATTGGGGATGGAAACTTCTGGAAGTATGTCCCTAAGAATGTGGTTCTTCAGACTTCTGAACCCTCAGTATTTTTAGAGGTTTCTCACTTCTTCCTCATTAGAGCTAGCATTTCTCCTGTTTTGAAAGGTGCTGCAGAATCCTCTCTATGAGGTGACGTGACCTCTCAGTATCTTCTACCACCTTTGTTGACTCCCATGCTGATAACTAGGATTAAATCCCAGGACACCTTGGCTGGGGATGTACAGAGCTTGATAAAGAAGAAAAGAAACTATGTACTAGAGAAGATGCAAAAAACTAGTATGTGCCTCAGGAGCCAAGGAAGCAACCCTGGGATTGGATTTTGAGGATGTGTGATCAAGGGGATTGGAATGTAAGACTGGATGATAATAACTCGTTGACTTGGAAACATTCTCTGGGTGTGGGGTATAACACCCTGGCAAGAATCTCAGAAAGTGTGTCACATTCATTTCTAGAGGGCCTCTTAAAAACATGAAAAAAGGATTACTGTTGCTGACTTTTGACACGGCTCTATTGCTATAAAAGACCAATTGTCCACATGTGGACTGCAGAGGGCCCCTTTTATTCCACAGCATATTCACAGCTCTTCATCCCCACTAGTAGAGGTACTTATTCTGAGTATGAGTTTGCCATTCTTGTCTCCAGAGCCTCAGAAGGATCATCCAGGTGAGTATGGAATGCCTGATTCACAGACATGGAACTGTATGCAATATACCATCTGAGCAGAAGCCTCAATTTTCAGTGACAGAGGTGCAGGAGTCGGCCTGTGATCATGGACTCCACTGGTCACATCTTATAGTACACCAGCCAGAAGTACCTGGCTTCAAGAGTAGTTGAATGGCTCTCTAAAGGCATGGATAAACCATCAGCTTGAAGGCAACACTGAAAGTATAGGATGCTGTCCTTCAAGATGCAGTGTCTACGTTAAATCAGAGTGTATGCTTTATATGACACCATATCTCCAATCATGCCAGGCCATTAAGATGACTACCAGGTGTGAAGAGGAGTTACCATCATGGTAGCATTAATCGGTTCTGATCAGCAGGAGGGAATAGGCCTGCTTGTACTAAGGGTAGGCAAGGATGAATTCATGTGGAAACCTAGTGAAGTGATGCCCTTGAAAACCTGGTTCTCCCTGGCCTCACTGATAGTGAAAAGACATGTTCAGGAACCCTGGCCTGAGAAGAGAATAATTGACAAGAGCTCAAAACTTCAGCAATGAATGTTTGAGTCACACTAGCAAGATCTTTTGAGGTCATAGTAGGAAACAAGTTTCATGAATATTTCCTTATTTCTCAAAGACAGGGCTTTCTGAGCACAGATAATTAGAAATCTGGGTAAAGGGTATTTGAATGGTAAACATACCTTGGAAATTAGAGATTGTATATTGCTCTAGAGCTATTTGCCTGAATTCTATTGTAATAGAATGTGTAAACCAGAAGACTCCTTTCTTATCTTTCCAGAGTCATTTGATTACAATTCAAGGTAGAAAAGAAATAACTTGTTTATATCACAAAATGCAACTCCCTCTTCTCGCTTTTTTCTTTTTCTTTTCTACTCATCCTCTTCCTTCTCCTCCTCCTGCTGCTTCTCTCTCTCTGTGACTCTTTCTGTCTGTCTCTCTCTGTCTCTCTCTCCTCCAGAGAAGAGGAGCAACAAATGTGCCAGCACCCTATATAAACTCCAAGTCTCATAATTTCAGAGGTTCTCTACTATAGTGTAACCCCTGCACATTCAGGTGTACCAGGTGTAGCTCTGAGACTGTTTGCAGGGGGTAGGGACTGTAAAGAGTAAAGTTTTTTTACTCTTAAGGGTCCTCTAAGGAAGAGAAGCCCATAGGATCCATGCGGGAGCTGTTTCCCCAAACATCGTGAGGAATTGGCTGTGTGTGGCATTAAGGACAAACTGCAGTAGCTTTAAGCACATGACACTCAAATCTCCTACTACAGGAAATATAATTAATCGATGGCTCCAGTTACTGCCACACTTTCTGTAAGTTGCGCCCAGCACAAGGATGAGCTTTGTTGGGGCAGTAAAACAGTCCATTCCTGTGAAATATGGGATTGTTTGAACAGGGGACTTTGGCTCACAGATGCCCCATTGGACTTGACAAACTTTCCCTGGAAATGTGGTTAGTCTGAGACTGTTCCTAGTCAATCTCCCTCCCTTTCTTCTGCCTTTCAAGGAGTATCAGATCTGTATCATGTCATGAAGCTTCTCCTCACCTTCTTATGCTCCTTGTCCTAATAAGTCTCTTACAGGTCTAACCCTTGGCTTCTCACTGGACCCCCAAAACTAAGAATTTAAATTCATGAGCCACCTGAGAGAATCCAGCATGGTCTTCTCTTATGCATATATAATAGGCACTCAGGAAACATTTCTTAAATACATTTTGAGTAAACACTTGTTGGAATGCACACGTAGACTTCCAGCAGCCAACATTTTTTGCTGCTTGTCACGTGTCTTAGTCCATACAGCTTTCTATACCAAAATACTTCAAACTGGGTGACAACAGAAATTCATTTCTCACATTTACATTCCTGGAGGCCGGAAAGTCTAAGATCAAGGTGCCACTAAATTCAGTGTCGAGTGAGGGCTCTCTTTCTGATTCATACATACATGGTAACATCTTGCCATGTCTTCACTTGGTGAAGTGAATTTCCTTGGGCCTATTTCACAAGGGCATTAATCCCATTTATGAGGGGTCTACCCTCATGAACTGACCATTGACCCAAAGGCTCCATCTTATAATACCATCACCTAGGGGGTTAGAATTTCAATGTATGAATTTTGGGGTGACACAAGCATTCAGACCATAACACCATGTTACTATCTTTTGCACTGAGTAAATGCAGCTTGCTAACAGCCTAAATGGGGGGGGGGGGGGAGAAAGAACTCTTGATTTTAAAAGTGAGTGAAAATGGCAGTTGACTTTGTAGATGGGTGTTGAGAGTTGGACGCTGTGAGATGACACCCATTTGTCTTCTAGCAGCATAATGCAGAAACACTTCTGTGTCAAAGAAATTTACACATGAGTGTAGTATTGTCAATCAAGCAGCTTTTTAAAGAAAGTTGTAGGCATTCTCCCTATGATTTAGTTGAAAAAGGAAAGGGGAAAGACAGAAAGAAAGCCAAAAAAATTAGTCAAGCATAGCATCATTACTAAACTGTTGGCAGTGACTGTTTAACTTTATGGTACTATGGAACAAATTATTATTTGGGAGCTTGTAATCTACTCTGGGAATTGTTTGTAGAAAGACACACACACACACACACACACACACCTCACACATATTGTGCTGCTATTTACACTGAGACAGCTGTTGATTAGTACCTCCAAAATATTCTCAAAGTTGGATGCTCATTTGTTTCACTTGGGGAGTTTTAAAAAATACCCATGCCTGGGCTGTAGCCCTGGGGATTCTGATGATTCTGATTTAATTGTTCTGGTTGGGGTCTAGGCATTAGTATTGTCGAAAGCTTCTTGGATCTTTCTAGTATGCAACTAGGATTAAGAACAACTGGTAAAGTTAAAACACAGAAAGAGGAGGAGGAGGAGGGAAAGAGAAGAAGGAGAAGAGGAGGAGGAGGAAGAAGAAACATCCTTTTTCTGAATTAATAGCAAGTTATGTATCCATTTCTACTATTTGCCCAGGTGACAGCAAAAATTATGTTACACTAGGATGGGTTTTGAGGCATCTCCTTGTCATGTTATTTCTTGATTGACTAGATCAAATTACGCTTTCATCTCAATCTAAGGATCCATATCATACTTTTTAATCGATTGCACCCACAACCTTAGTGTTTATCCCACTGTAACCTTGCCAGTGTCTTCCAGTCTAAATATATAGAAGTAACATGTATTACAAATCGTGGTTTAAATTCATTTCTTTTTAAATCATAATTTCAAGTTATTGGTAATTTTATTTATACTTTTTAAAAGTTCTCCTTTTAAATGAAAGAAGATATTGCACTGTGTCAGAAAACATTTGCAGAACTAACCCTGGCCAAATAGTAAATCATGCTCAGGGATTAGACTGCAGGGCCCTTTGCTCCCCATTCTGCTGCTAAGTCACCAAGGCATGCTGCTAGTATATGGCTTTTACGCCAGCTACAGACTTTGAATTAATCCCTAGCCTTAAAACTTAGTGAGCTCCCCCATGCCCTGTTTCCATTAGTGATGTGTTGGTTTTCTCTTCATCATTTCTTCAGGTATCACGGGTGTCAACTGAATCAATCGAAGCATCAGCACGAGGATGTCTCATATCCTGGTGGTCATCTAGGGCCCACATGCTGAGAATCAACTGGAGTGACATCCCATGAGTGTCCCAAGACGTAAAAATTAAGCTGCATTAACACATTTCTCAGATGGAGCAGAACAATAATTTCTAATCTGCTATGTTCCATTTTTGGGTTACTCAGTCATTTCATAGAGACTTCTGGTAACAATTAATACAGCCATAAAAAAGAGAAAATAACAGGGGAAAACATGCACACAAATTGAAAGCAGATATCTGAATGCTGTTGTCCCACAAACTTAGATCAACACACACGTCTGCCTGAAAACTTGTAACTAGAATTCATAAGTGATGTTATCACATAAAATGTGGTGGAGAAATCACAATGGAGCATAGTTGTACATTCTGGAATTAATATCTATGTGCAGATAATTAAGAGAACAATAAAAATGCACAAAACAAACGTACACAGGGCAAGGTAGAAACTGAACATCATCCAAATGTGTCGTATCATAGAAACCTTGGGGAAATAAAGCTGTATGTGATGCTGGCAGACAGCATTGCTGCTGGAAACAGACATCTGAAGTCTTGCAGCTTGGAAATAATGCTTTTAGCTAATAAGGATGTGTGGGTAGAATTAAACTCATCACTCCCACTATTGTAGTCAAAATTCTGTGCCTAATTCTCATACTCTCTCTTGGAAATAATTCTTCCAACCTCTTTTATGAGAATGCTTTCAAACAAGCCATGGTAGTATCAAATAATATCAAGATAAACCTCCTCCCTATTGTTTATGTGCACATTCTTTTAACATTACAAAGGTTTAAATATGCACATCGGCATGAGGAACCAGTGTATTCCAAGAAAGCAAACCTTAGTCAAATGACTCAATTTTCATTTTTGACCCAGTGGAAATCCTTTTGAGACTGCAGAGGTTACCAAAAGGTGACAACATTATAATGAGCAGTGCCTTCACAATCTCATGCTTCTTTGTTTAGGATTGTGTGTTGAAAGAAAATTTGCAGTGATATAGATATAAGTCCTGATATGATCTAAGTGATTTAAATGTTTTGTTTATATACCTCACAGTATAATGCAGCAGGCTTTGGGAAAAATCAAGTCTCGTATTTCAGTCACAATTAAGTACACATGCAGCTTTTAGTACACGATTCAGCACGCTTCTCTTTATAAGAGCCTGGATTTCAAAATCAATATGTTTATATTATAAATATTTTGGGCATGCATGTGAAGGGAAGTTCAGATTTGTTTTAAGGAGTCTTTGGTATCTTTTTAAAAATTAATTCCAATGAAATTAATACATATGATAATTTTTAGAGATGATTTTAAAAGAAAATTATAAAAACCTTAACATAATGAAATTGCTAGGCAAAGTTTCCAAATACCCTCAAAACCTGTGTTTCTTTTGAGAGAGATAGACAGAATGGATTAAACTCATGGAATAGCATAGACAAAAAAGTTTCTGTCAGGAGTTGCTTTAAAACAATGTAGTCCCACGTGCACTTACCTTTGTGCAATTGTTAATAAATGAATGAGAATACTGCTACATTCAGTACTGAAAAGATACTACATGAAAGCCTTAACATACACGTTTTTAGTTGACTTCAATAAAGTGCCCCATGGAGAAAGCCATAAGAAAAACAAAGAAATTAAAATCAAACATATACGCTATAAAAAATTATTTTCCTGTGATCTTTGCCCTGTACCCTGTGATAATTCATAATAAATTGTTTTATATATCGTTATGAGAAACACATATTTTCTCATATGCCAACAAGATTTGCTTGACTAAAATGGAAATTTTATTGTATTGGGGCATAATGTGGGATTCTATAGACAAATCTTATTAATAATAGTAGATTTGTTTGTCATCAAAAACATCTCAGGATGTTAATAATTGAAGTTCAATAAAAATGTTTAAAAATAAAAATTTTGCAGGAAAGGAGCAGCACAAGGACTACAAATTGAAAGAAGAAGCTACAGGACCGTTGCACCTGTAGGACTTTTGTTAAAATTGTCCTCGAGCCTCTTGTTGGGAGGATTTGAAGAAAAGGCTTTTTGACTGTCGTATTGTCCATGCTTGTGTTAATTCTCAGGGTCGATAATTCCAGACAGGCGCAAGCACTCCTTCCACCCATGGCAATCCTCTGACAAAGGTGGAGTGTTTTCGATCCATATCGTGTTACCTCTTACCTGCCTGATCTCGCATCTCCCAGCAGGCTCTCAGCCCTGCTCCCTAGCACATTTCTCTGAAACAAACTCATTAAAACTTCTGGGGATTAAAGGTCACTTCTCCTGTGAGTCTTTGGGATTTTAAAAAAATGAACTTAGTATATCCAGCTAAAACCTCAGTGAGAATTTCAAGAAATAAAGGGAATGTTCTAAAGAATGTGTTCTCTGCGTGTGTTTGTGTGTGCATAAGTTATTTGGGGCAGAGTGGAGTGTTTCCTTAGTGTATGATACACACCACCCACTATTCTATTTAGGAGGACACTCTTACCACTGGGAGTTCCTCAGATCAAAGCTCTTTCTTATATATTCACACTACTCAGCATCTATAACATCAGAATACTGAAATGAAATAAACTTTTTATAAATATTTATAGAAACTCTTTATAAATGCTTTTCAGGATCTCCCTTTACTCACTAGGATCTCATAGTTTGTCAGTGAGTTACTCTTTATTGAAGCACCTTGCACATTGAAGACACTGAGTATTTATTTATTTAAATATGTGATATGTTCAGCAAGTTGTGTTTCATGTGGCTGATACCATCCCAAGATGGGTCTGTAAGAGCCATTCTCATGATTTCGTTAGGGAAATAAAATTCATTGGTATATTGGCTTTGACAGCCTTATACGCAAAGGCAGAAGATAAATACAAATATAGCTTGCTTTTAGTAGTTGATCATTGGAATCTGATGTCATAATAATATGAAAAGTTAAAAACCAGTCTGTAGTTCCTTATTTTATTTAGCATAATGTTCTCTGGTTCCATCCATGTTGTTGCAAATGGCAGTATTTCATTCTTTTTTATGGCTATATAATGCTCCATTCTGTATATGTACTGCAGTTAATTTATCCATTCATCCATTGGTGGACACTTAGGTTGATTCCAAATCTTGGCTATTGTGAATAGTGCTGCAATAAACATGGAAATGAAGATATCCTCTCAATACACTGATTTCCTATCTTTCGGAAATATACCTAGCAGTGGGATTGCTGGGTCATACGGTAACTCTATTTTTAGTTTTTTGAGAAACCTCAATACTGTTCTTCATAGTATACATTCCCATCAAAAGTGTATAAGGGTTCCCCTTTCTCCATATCCTTGCCAGCATTCATTATTGCCTGTTTTTTTGATCAAAGCCATTTTAACTGGGGTGAGATGGGATCTCATTGTAGTTTTGATTTGCATTTCTCTGGCGACTAGTGACATTGAGCATTTTTTCATATACTTATTGGCCATGTGTATGTCTTCTTCTGAGAAATGTCTATGCATATATTTTGCTCATTTTTCAATCAGATTAAAATCTCACATGTTCTCACTCATATGTGGGAGGTAAATATTAAAAAAATTGATCTCATGGAGATAGTGGAATGATGGTTACAAGAATTGGGAAGGGTAGTGGGGAGGAGGGAGATAAAATAGCAATGAATAATGGATGAAAAAATATAGTTAGTTAGATAGAATGAACAATATTTGATAGCACAACAAAACGAATATAATCCACAATGGTAAGGTATACTTTAAAATAATGAAATTAGTGGAATTGGAATGCTTGATGTGATGGATACCCCAAGTACTCTTATTTGATTAATATACATTGTATGCCTGTATCAAAACATCACATGTACCCTATAAATATTATGACTATTATGTACCCATAATAATTAAAAATTTTAAAAAGTCTGTACCTGAAAAAAGCCTCTCAACCAAACACAGACAATATTCTGTAAAAAAGCAAACAGACCTGTTCAGAATCTGAACGATTTTGCTTATCTTTGGAGGCATCTCATCTATAAAATGAATCACTAGAAATTAAGAATGACAGTTTTTTTAATTAGGATCTAAAGCATATTTTGAGATGTGTGCATTAACTGCTCCTCATCATGGAAGACTGGCTGCTCCCTCTCTCCATCACTTCCTATGAGGTGTTGAGCCCTTACCATGTACTTTAAAATCACCAGGTGGATACAGGGGTATATGGAATATGAACATGATATAATTTGTTATCTTGATAAATTCTTCAGACAAGTACAAGGAGGGATACATTAGCAAATAATTTTACTACATTGTTATGATTTCTTCCTTAGAAGTAGTACAAAGTGCTCTAAAAGAATTGAAAGGAAAAGATTCATGGAGTAGATAACATTTCAGCTGATTATTGAGGAATCAATAAAGATTGTCACAGGCAGAAGTGATGATAGGAGAAGCCAGGCCAATCAATTAAAAATCATATTTCAAAGCCATAGGATCTTCAGAGGGTTAGAGCATGAAGGTGAGTAACAGGAGACAGATAAAATGTTTAACAATACGCATGATAATACAGGTTGAGTCTAGACTGAACAAACCATTCTTGTGTACAAAAGTAGTTTGTACCTCACTTTATGCACACTAGGCAGTTATGAAACATAGTGATCATAAGTGTGGTCATATGGAAATGCAGAGATTATGATGGGGAGAGATTTAGATGGGAGAAGAGGGACAGAACAATTGAATCCGATTCAGTTGGAAACTTTATTCCTGTTTTAATGTATAAGACCAAACCCTGGAAGAAACTAAGCATCAGATTGTCAAGTTTGCATTGATCAAATGTGAAAAGACTGCAAGATCAGCATACCCTCTGGAAGGCTGGTTGGTACCATGTCTGTCTTGCACATGGTAAAAAATACACAGCCAAAATATTGAGTGAGTCTTGTTTCTCATGGCTTATTAAAGCGAGATGAAAAGGGGTGAGACACATTTTCGGCTCTGCATCTCTAATATAGAAATGTCAATGGGTTGTGGCAAATTGGAATGACAAAATATTACTCTTTTGTGTACTTCCAATGGAGATATAAGGTATAGTAAAAGTGTGTACATAATCTAGTGTCAAAATCCAGAAAAATAATTCCAGACCCAATACAGTGATATTGTCTACAATTCTGTGTGTGAGCCTGACATAAATATTCTTCCTAGCTTCATGGGAAACAGGTCTCATGAAAAATAATAATATATCATGTGTAACTTATTATCACCTAAAAGAAGAGACAGACAACTCCTCTAGTCACGTCTTTAAAGGAATGTTTCATAAACACTCAAGAGAAATTAATGCGAATCCAGTCAACTGGTTATTTGAATTAATTTCTTTTAAAGTGGAAGTTAGTTTAGTATAGAACGTGGCTGTCACCAAATTGCACTTGAACTGAGCCCGTGTGAGCTCCTAAATCAACTGATATCAGAAAGGAAGGGCAACAACATACCATTTATTCATTCATTTTATATTCATTCATAATTTGCCATTTTAAATAACTTTAATAAGCACTATGGATACATAGTTAACAAAACTAATGACCTGTCCTCGAAGAATTTTCAGGCAAGTAGAGATAAAACATAGACATGCAAATAGATAATTTGTATCAAAATGTAACAAGTGCTGTGGAAAGATGGAAACGACTGCCTAGGAGAGTCCGGGAAGGATTCCCAGAAGTGATATTAGAATTTTATCTTGAAGTATGAATGACAGTAAGCCAGGTTTACAGAAGAAAAGTCATACTATCAAAGACATTAGAGCTCAAAAATGTGTCTTGGAGAAGAATAGCTTAAAAGTCTTCAGATATAATAGAATGTTACTTTCAAAAGCAACAAGAAACAGTAGGTAGTAACAGATTTCAAGAGCGGTAAGCAGCTTGGAGTATCTATCTTTTCAGGAAATGCTGAAACGTCTACTGGATTTTGCCAGAAAGGGTAACAAAGGAAAATCTTCTGTTCCACTCAGTGCTATATTGTCTCTTTTCAATTCCTTGCTTTTCTTCTGACACCCCCATTCTTAAAAGCAACACCATTAAAAACATTATTTTGTGTACGGGTATACAGACACATATTATTAAAAGCCTGCCAATGTTACATCTCAATATTTTAGCTTAGTGGAAAATATTTACTGGACTGAATATTTCATCTCTTGAATTTCATTCTTAGTTTAATTTCTTAATAGGTATTTGAATTTACATAATTTATTTTTTATATTTAGATTAGTATACTAATCTGTAGAAAGTGGACAATAGACCCTGATTATCTGCTATAAAAAGCGGAAAAGACAAATACTGCCTGGATTTTGTTTCACATTGGAAAATGTAAAATTCTATAAACGTGAATGTGACATTATTATCATAATGATTATCGGTGATGTCAATACATGTGTGTTGAGTTACGGTTTGAATGAATGTCCTATTAATAGAAAGCATACTCTGCTTAACTTTGGCTTTTGAAAGCAAATGAGGAAACCTTAAAATTTATACATCTATTTTGTAGTCTTAACCCTACTAATTATTGCTTATGTGACGATTGGCTTATCTTTCTGAATCTAAGTGTTCCTCGTGTGCTGTGGATGAGAATAACTAACATGTATACATATAATATAGTGCTGTTTACAATGTGATTTTATGAATAATAGTTTTTGAAATTTATAAGTATATTTAGAAAGCAAGTGTATAGTCTACTTGTTGCTTAATGCAAAAAACTGAGACTAAAGAAAGTGCATGGCTTGTTTGAAGCTGTAAGTCTAACAGCTAAGGGAGCCAAACTATGACTCCTCTCGTTGTTTTATGCTAAGTTCTTCCTACAATAATATGTAGTCATCATCTCTATTTCTAGTTGTACTACATTTCTTATAGGGTGGTGAAGAGGATCAGATTAAATAATACATTTAGATTCAAAATGAATGAATGCCCATGCATAAGGCACTGTTATTATTATAATGTTCCAGAAAATAATGATGACAGGTAACACATTTGTGCCTGTTTCCGTGTATATGTATATGCCCTTTTAATGTTCATTTTAAATTATATAAGTATCTTATTGCCTCAAATTATAAAATAAAATTAACGTTCTCCTTGAATTTTTATACTTTGGCTATTTTCCATGAGTGTGGAAGAGTTTAATTTTATTCAAGATACTTAAAATAAAGCATCAGCATCTTGCCAGTTTGATTATTTTAGGAAAGAAAAACCCATTCAAGTCACACTTGTTCCTAATTCTCACACTTAGGCTCTGTTTACTTAGGTTTTACTATAAGCTATGGCATCCTCAAAGAATTAGCTATGGTCAAGGATGAAATCTTTATTCCCTTGGAATAATCAACTGAATTATCCTGGGATAGGAAAATAGGAGTGAAACAAGGATTTGAGTACTTTCGAGCACAGAGTTAGAGTTGAGCACCCTTGTCTGCTTGCACTAAGGGATTTTAAACAAAAAGGTATCCATTTACCTTAAGAAGTACAAAGTTTATTTAAGAGCCCCTGATTTCTTTAGAATATGATCTGAGTCTTGGCACTGAACAGAAACACATGATTTTGCAACATGTGTCCACATGTGGTTCACGTACTCTGCATGTGCTCTTTCAATGGGTCCTGTGACCTTGCTGTGGATCGCATGTGGTTTACATATGCTTTGTATGGTTCACATCTGCTTTAAACATTTTTTTTCTGACAGTAGACACCCTCGTTATATTACCATTTGCTATAGTAATTAAATTCGAGGAACTTAACTTGAGAGGATTTGTGGGGGAGAGTGTTTGTTAGTTTTGATTTATATTTGGTGCTGTGTTGAGTGATGCCCATTATAACTGCTTATCGTATCTCTTTGTAGGCATACTGTTGC
This sequence comes from Indri indri, assembly GCA_004363605.1. NCBI lineage: Eukaryota > Metazoa > Chordata > Mammalia > Primates > Indriidae > Indri > Indri indri. The sequence continues at coordinate 16,375 of RJWJ010000840.1, forward strand.
TGCGTTTAACCTCACTGAAGCCAGACTAATCCAGAGATGTACTTAAACTCCTATGACTCATAGGAAGGTTATCATTTTAGAAGAGATCTTGAAAATATACTCTGGGTTTAGAGTAAAAAAAAAAAATAACCTGACATTTCCAAGAGGAAAGACTTCTTTTAATTTATATTGCAGATGCAGAACTGAAGGCTTATAAATATGTACAGTTAATAACATAATATTAATTCCATAACAAAATTAAATTTAAATGAGAACCTTATGTCATACATAACAGTCACAAAAGAAGGTACAAAATTAGTATAGACACCTGCCTGTTTTACTTATAGCAAGATAAAATAAAATTCATTGTAATTTAATGAATTACTTTGTATTATATTACACTAATTATCTCCTCCTTTCATCCTCAGAAAGTGTCTTTTTAAATTCACTGTTGTATCTGAATACATTCCACCTATTAAAGACAGAAGCAATACTTTTTATTAATTACAGTGTATTTGTTTTCACCTGTCTTTAGAGAACATTCTAAAATTAGAGACTTGCCCCTGAATAGAATAATACTGTGCTTAATGAAGTCTGAGAAGCAATGACTCTATTCTGTATCTTTTCTTGATGTGTGGATGTATGCTCATTAGCGTTAATAATACTTGGAAGTAAACGAAGCATGTCGGATCGCGGCTACCTTATCCATACACTGAGTAGGAACGTAGTGCCCCTCAGCCAGCAAGTTACCTAATGCTCCGTTGGCCAAATGTTACAAGAGCTATGGTGCTGTAGGCGATTAAATCCACAGTCTGCCCCCGAGGACCAAGCAGCCGTAAATAAGCATTTTAAAAGAATCTCAGCCTTTAATGAACAACAGGGGAATTTTCAACCAGTAATCAGAACCAGCTTTGGAAATACAGGGATAGTGGTATGCATATTTTGATTTGGTGCATGGAACACACATTGTTTTAGAGACGTTCCAAAGAATGACTCTCATTGTATTAGTAAATGTTTATTGAATTTTGAGCATTTGAAGAATTTAGAGTCAACTTCCTAGAGCAAAAAGAGGAACTCTGGTGAGAAATGATTATATTCAATTAAAGATAAATGACTTAGAATGAAATGCAAGAAAGAGCAGGTATAGCAAGAAAAGAAAATACATGAAATGCAAAGTGTAGCACTTTTGATCCTTGCAGGCTTTACATATGATTTTGTGACTATTTAGAACAAACTTTTAAATAAAAGAAAAAAACATGCTTTTATCATACAGTCTGTAATAACAAGCACATTAATGCAGTGTAACAAAATCATCTCAGCTAATGAGTCATCGGAATTCTCAGGAGTAAATAAAATTCCATTCCCATGTTGCTAAATATGCTTAGAACAGACCAGAAACACATTAAAAGTAGGGATGGGTCAGAGGGAAAAGTGAGGACCGATAATAGGAGGAACGCTTATATTCAAAATGATGGAATGAACGTGATTTAAAGCACTTACCATCATCTGCAGAGATCACTATTCTGACCAAATTGGATAGTCAAAACTAGTCAATTATTTTGTTTCATTTTTTTCTTCTTCTGTTCAGAGTCAATAACCACCCCATACATCTTGCTGTGTATGAGATTGAAGTTCAACCAGCTGTGGACACAGATATAATATAAGGAAAATAATGTCTAAATGTGGAGTGGTAACTAAACATGGAACCAAGAACTGGTGAGGCTGTCCATCTTGCTTACTGAGATGACCAATACCTTGTTGGGTGGGGTGGAAAGAAAGACATTACTAATTGTTATACTAACTTGCATGGACGTAATGAGAGAAATGATTAATAATATGCAGTCAATGAACAATAGCAGTGAGCATATCAAAAACATTATGATAACGGGGAGTCCACCCAAGAGTAACCATACCTTGACTTTCTACTCCATGACCTCCTTGATGAAGCCATGTAAATATCTAATAGCCATCTCAAATTTAAGCAAATTCACAAAATCGGGCTCTCCTGATTCTTCCTGATTCCCCAAACCCTACCCATCCTGCAAATTTTCCACCTCATTAAAAATCAATGGCACCCTCCCAGATACTCATACCCAAAAAACTGAAATTGTCCTTAACCTCTCTTTCTCTTTCATCCACAATCTGTGAACAAACTCTGTTGCTCTATTCTCAAATGCTGCACACGCAGAATCCAAATTATTTCTTCATCATGGCCACCTTTGTTCAAGATACTATTATTTCTTGCCTGGATTATTTCAGTATCCTTCTGATTGCATTGGCACTTGTCTTCCTATAATCTGCATGTGATACAGCAGCCAAAGGCTTGTTTTCTTTTCTGTGTTTTGTTTATAACCATGTTAGATCACGTGCTTCACGGCTCAGACCCTTCAATGGTTCCATACCACTCTGAGAGTAAAAGCTACATTTCCTATGGACTGTGTGTTCTTGTCTCTTGGGGCCTCATGATCACTTTTCTTCCCTCACTTTTCTCCAGACACACTCAACTCCATGATGCCCTCAACACCAAACATGTCCTGCAAACGGGGTCTTTGCATTTGCTGTTATTTCTTCCTTAAAAATGCATGCCTCAAATATATCCCTGGATTACTGGCTCTTCTTAGACGTCCCTGCTCAAACATCATGTTATGGAATAATGGAAACTCCATAGCTCTATGTTATTTTTACTCATAAAATCTTCATCTGATGCAGGATTCATGTGACCACAATGTCTACAATAGTACCAGGCACATAGTATTTATTCAGTAAACATTTATTAAATTAATTAATTCCTTCATCCATGAGTAAAGAAAAATAAAGGCCTGAAAATCTTATCAAGTCTTGTCTTGTCACAGAAAGCTATAGCCTAAAGGGAGGTGGTAAGTAGGTAAAGAGTCCATGAAGGAAACATCAAAAAAAAGAGCTTTCTCAGAACTGTACAGAGCCTGTCGAGGCTAAATACTAAATGGAAAAATAGACACTAGACATTTATCGTATGCTTACTCTCTGCTCGCCATTTTTTCTAAGCACATAGATTCCATTCTACATGGTAAAGACAATTACCACCTCCTTTGCAAAAACGAAGACATTAAGTTACAGAGAGATTAAATAACCTGTCCAAGTCACTTGTTTGAAAGTGACAGAGCTGGAGCTGGAATTCAAACAAAGGCAGCTTGGTTCAGGACATTCACTTTGTGTACATTGCTTTGAATACCAGTGTAGTTGAGAGGATGCCATGTGTTTCACTCCTGGCTTGATGAAATTGCTGAACATTCAAACCTAAATAATTAATTCTGAAATTATTGCGACTTTGCCACACTGGCACCACAAGATTCAGCAACCCTGTGAAATTCACAATAGTTGATGCAATAGCCCCTCCATATCTTACCTCTCTTTCAGTGCAACACACAAGTCATGGATAGTCAATTTTAAAAATATATTATTCTCAATTAGGATGACTATAAACTTATTCTATAAGTCTAAATGTCTTTACTGAATCTATCTATTGTAAAGTAAGACCAGACTAACTTTTGCATGTATGATTTTAACCACCTTCCAATTAGAACTGGTACATTTAGATGACTTTTATGATTTACATCTTTTACATTTTATAAAACCAATAGAATATTTCATGGAATTAATATGGTTAATATTTACATGAGAAGGTATAGATTTCATACTCCTATAGTACTCAATATGCTATCCCATTAGTGTGCATTTACACATGTATGTAGGTGTGCACAAATAACACTCATGCGCAGACACAACAGACACACACACACTGGCATTTCTCCTTGGAAATATTTGGCCCCACACACATAGTGAGATTCTGTATTCGATACCAGAACTTGGCCTTTTTTTAAAAAAATATATTTATTAGCTATGAAAAAATCCCTGAATTCAATTTAAGAAAACAAAATCTCTTTGTCTATACTTCCTGACTCTTAGAAATAGAAGAAACCTAAAAGATTATAGTCCAATACATTAATTTTCCACATGACTAAAGGAAGGCACAGAAAAGTTCAGTGGCTGTGTGAAAAGTATACTGTTATCAAATAGTAGAAAAAGGACTTGATAGCTGGTGTGTTGCTTCTTAGTCTATTGCTTCGTAGATGTGCACGGAGAATGCAGAAACAAGTGTCTGTCTTAAATAAGGAAGCCTATTTGCCTCTTGTGGATAGATGAATGTTCTATATGACTCCCTGGGGTTCTTTGTGTCGCCGTTATTGTGCTACATTGTTTCTGATCCATTTTTTGTTTATCTGTTTATATATGTAAAATAAAACATTGACATTTTAGAAAATGAATGCATCAAATGATAGTACATTATGAATTTAAATGTAAATATATATATAGACAGACAAAACTCATTATTATGACTACACTGGCAGACATTTAATATTAAAACTTAGAACTGATATGTTTGGTGAGAGAAGAGGGTTAACAGAAGAAGATGAACAGTGTTTCCCTTTTCACATCAAAAGTGGAAAAATCCAGATTTTTTCCTTATTATTATTATTGTTGTTATTACTTTCGCTCTTTGACAGAAATCTATTTCCCATTATTTCAGGGCTGGTTCTTATGCCAGTCTTTATTTTTTACATTCATAATCTCTGCTTTTATACTTTTCCCATAGAAAATACTTTGCTTCTTTTGTGGATTAATAAATAAGTTTAAAACAAAAGCTAAACAAAGTAGGAAGCAGGCCCATTTACATGCCATCTGCCACAGTGTATTAGTGAGTATTCTGAGCTCTGAAGAGCTTTTAAGAAATATAAGCTCTTAATGCTAAGATTGTTATTGTGTTAACAAATACTATTCTATAAACTCAAACTCCACAGCTGTATGAAACATCTTTTTATTTATTTTTTGTTTTAAAATTTTTATTGTGGCCAAGGCATCTATCTTTTATGGTCATGCACTTTGAATACATACTTAGGTTAGGTCTTATTACTTACTTTGGTCTAATAAAGAGAGAGATGAAAATTGAGCTGTTCAATAAAGCCCTAAAACCCTGATTTTCAAGTGGCTTGACTCAGCCACCTGGTTGCTTACAAAGAGATCTTGACCTATGTCACAAATGCATTGTTGCAGAGATTAAATAACAAATAGCTGCAAGTGATTTTGAAGGACAACTCTGGGTGACTTCTGGGTGTTAGTTTACCTTGGTTGCCCTATGAGAGCCCCGAGCATAATAACAATGCACTTGTACTATGACGTTTGACTTGACTAGTGGCAGGTCACCAATATATCTTATTTTGATTGTAGTAGGAGGCCAGGGTTAAAAACAAAAAATCCACTTAAAGACTGAATTCTATTAAGTCCAAATAACAGATGATCTTATAATTTTAGACTTTTCTTGTTTGTTTGTTTTTTTCACAGTGAAAAGAATTTGGAGAAAGCAAATAGGCTTCATCTTTATTTTTTTTAACTTTTAATCTCACATAATTCAGAGGTAAGCTGTTATCTTCTTGGCCTAAGGTTTTATCATCATGTTTTTCCCCTTAATATAGGAAGATCAAGTGCATTGCTAAATTACTGGAAAAGTCTGGTGCCTTTTTTTCTGTGTAGACTCTGTGAGGATTTGTCAGTAGATTCCACCATAAGTTAATATATATACAAAAGGATATAGGTTGCAATTGAGTGGGAAATGTCAATCGAATTTAAAAAATTGCTTTAAAATTTGTTTCATAGAATTTAAATAAACTCATTTTAATACTAATATTTGTTTCTATGTCTTCAGTTGTAAGAGAAACTTGCTAACAGGGACGTATTCATTTTTTTGGAATACATACGTCATACGTATTCTTGAAGAAGGTTTTCACTATTACATGTGCAAGGCTATTTCTTTTCGTTTCCCCCTAGCACTCCCAGCCGAGGTTCTCATTATCTCACATCCAGGCTACTGTCTTGCTCACACCAGTCTCTCCCCTTCCAGTCCCTCCTGGACAACATATCTGATCTTTGTCTTTTACCATCCAAACTACTTGGCCTCTCCCGTTTTCTAGCCATTAAACATCAAAACCCATAGCCTTGCAGTGAGATCACTCTACACTCTCCCATTTTATCTATCTGCCCAATTTTATCTTATACTATTTTTCGACATAAAAACCTTCAGCCAAATTATTTTATGAATTAGTCCTCATTCCTATCAAGCAACTTTCTACTTATCATCCACTCTGCATAAGATCTTGTCTTATGTGCCAGTGATGAACAGCAATGGAATTCGAGGCGGCTGCCCTGCCTACTTCAGTTTTGAGCATGTTCTCTTTCCAGCCAGGGGTTCTTTGCTTCAGCTTCACTTGAAAGTCCCCCAGAAAGTTCTAGTCTTAATGATCACTCCCCCCACTATATATACAAAGAGTGTAATACTGTATCAGTAAATTTACTATAATCAGTTACTCCATGGAATAAGAGACCTTATTTTTATTTGTAGCCTATGTAGTCTCTTCACAGTATCCTTCATGTACTACAATCTTAATAATTATTTATTGGGAGGAAACATAGGAAAGTGAAAAAGAATATGCTTCAAGTCAGATATAAGTTTGAATCCTGTCTGTGCCACTGTCTAGCTGTGTCCTCAGGCAATTTATTTAATCCTTCTTAGTGTTTTTTTTCCTCATTTTATAATGGGGACGATAATAACTACTCCATAGGGAGCTGTGAGTGCTAAATATTTAATCACCTTTCCTCTCGATGATGAAGAGGTACTGAAATTAGAACTTGTGAATGTATCATTTGGATAATCATTTTTTCAAAGGAAAGATTACAGAAGAACGGTAATCCATTCCTGCTAGAATCAAACGAGAATTGTCTTTCTGGTTTATGTACATGCTTAATCTTTACATGCAAGTGATTGTATTATGGCCGATTTTCTTTGGACTAAGGTTATTGCCTCCCTTAAGAAGGTCTGGTTTTGATATTTGGCGATAAATAGAAGAAAGAAATTTCCACTTGCAAGCTTCATTAAACATAGTTTTCACAAGGCCACAGATTTGTTCATTTTAATAATTGCCTAGTAAGAAACTTCATAGCAGAATATTAATGAGTTCAAATAATATCTAACTCTCTCAATGGCCCCCTCTGTGTTATAAGCTGCTAAAGTTACTAAAGAGGAAGTGACTCTACCTATCTGCTCTGTGGAGCAGCATGTTCCCCTCCGATAGCAGAAGTCAATCGATCAGCTTTTAGAAACTATAAGCCCTAAAACTGTGGGACTCTCCCCATGAAACTGTCACCATAAGAAATTAAGGTGTCAAACACTCAGTCAGAGAGCACCTCCATGGGGGTTAGTTCTTCAAGCCTCGTAGCTATTCCTGGCCTTTAGAAGGAAATGATATCTAAGAAAAACACAAAAACAACATTTTTTATTTGGATGAAATGAAAATTTAGCAGTTGGTTGAATGTGATCATTAAGGCTATGCATTATTTACTTTTTCTCCTTCACTTTTCACCTCCTAAAAATATAAATGTTTAGCTTTGCTGTCTTTGGAAACACAGACTTAATGCAAAACAATTAGATGAGAAGTTCCCCAGCCCGGTGACAGCGCGTGTACTGTTAGAATGATGTGACCCCCTCCGAGAGCCCAGCCCTGCTATAGCCTCTGCTGCAGCTGAGTTTGGTGACAGCACCTCCTAAGTGTGTGCTTCAGGTTTACTTTAAGAGACTGTGGAGTGACCCTGCTGAGGTAAGCTTTGGATCATAAATGCCCAAGCAAAAGCATTTACCATTGTAATGTAATGAAAAGCAGATTTTAACATTCAGGGAAAATGTGATTTCAGAAATATTAAAGATCTTTATATGGAAAGGCATCTTTTTAACCGAGGCCCTGCAGGAAACAAATTTCCCCTTGGGTTTTCTGTAACATAAGCATGATTTCGACTTTGAGATGGGGTTCAGGCAATTTAATGGGGGGATAAACAACAAACTCAACAAACTCAAGATATCCAGACTTGAAAGACATACAGATGGAAAAATATATATAATGATCAAAATGTACACAGCATTGTTCTGATCAGGAAATAAGTTCATCAAAAGAAATGGTTTGCAAAACATAACTCAATAATTTAGAATATCAGTTTCTCCATAAGTTACCTTTTGATGCTTCATTGCATGATAGATGCAAGGTAGAATACTGTGCTTAGTAAATTCTGAAATTGACTTACTCTTTCATAATTATTTGTCTGTATAAAGGATAAAGTATTGCCCTGCAGAGAAGTGGAGGTTTTAATTCGCTTAACTGACTTTATCAACATATAAATTGGAAAAAAATATATTCATTTATCCTTGGATCATCTCTTACTGTTATTATCACTAACAATAATAATCATAATATTGTATGCACTACTTATAATTAAGTAATTTCTTCTTTTCATTTATAAAATGCTGAAGGTTTACAACACTCATTTCTAAACATACAGATGTCAATGCTAAGGTATTGCAAAGGTATTAAAACTAAATTTTTTATGTATCGATCTAACAGAAAGCAGTTTCCACTGATGTCAGTGAAAGAAAATTACTGGTTTATTCTTTCTGACCCTTCCCAAAAAATAAACTGGCTTTTATATGCTATGAACAGCTACACAGCATTCTTTAAATGTAAAAGTTTACAGTCACATGCCACTATTTAGATCTGATGTGAATTCTCCAGAGAACACCATGTTATAATTGACAAAATGCTAGGAAAACAAAGACTTATAGAAGAAGATTTCCTTAAGGGAAACAGACCCCAAAATGCTTCAATTGCAGCATCAGGGACATTGGTATTCCTACATTCAGCCATTGGTACTGATACTGACCCACACTTAGAGTGAGAAAGAATATAAAATTACATAACTACAGATCGTGTAACAAACCTTTGGTATAACCTAGGAGTTTGCATGAAAACAATGTCTTCACAGTGGAGAAAACACCAGTTTGGAGGTGAAGAGAATTTGGAGAAATATCTTTGTCCAATATTTATTTACTCATGCCTGATTCCTTTGGTCCCTATTGCATCGAGAACTACCTTAGAGTTTACAAACATCAATTAACTACTGCAATACCTTTTTGTGTTACTTTCTAATCTCTCTGCTTATCTTTCCCTCTTTCCCTTTGTATTTAATTTTGACTACAATGATCATTGCTAAAAATATTTTAATAATATTTGCATGAGACCTTGAGGAAGCCAATGGCTTATTCACAGAGAGGCTAACACTTCAGTTCCCCTTGGGAAGAAATTGGAGTCCTGTCTGTCGTAACAAACTAACAGGGTTGACAAGTGTCTGACACTTATCTTCTCAGCTATACTGACTTTTTTATTGTCCCAAGCACAGCAATCTATTTCTATTTTTCCACTGTGCATGTTTGTGCATTCTATTCTGCCCTCTGAAATATTTTTTCTTTTCCTTTCTTCAATGATAATCCTAGCAATTATATCTGAACTCCTCTAAGAAGCTTTCTTTAATCATTTCAGGCAAAGCTTAGCAGCAAGCACTTAATAGACATACTACTCCTTTTGTTCTTGTTGTGACTAGATTGTGTATTTGCATATGCAAATACATATAATTATTTTTTTTTAACAAATGTAACTTGCTTGAGACCTGGGGTTGGGGTTTATCTTTGTTATGTTTCTGCTGTAGTACCTTTAATCATAACTCTATTATAGGCTAATGAAGAGTCTTGTCTCACTAAAATCTGTTCTTTTAAATTATAAGGATTCTTTCTAAAATAAATACAGTAATTTGTCCATATTGATAAAGACTCCAATCCTTGTTATATTCTCTATGATCTCTGCCTTCCTCTCCAACTTCATCCCCAAACTCCTTTTTTTCTTTATCCTCTTATAGAAAGGAGTTGTGTGTTTTCCCTCTGCACATCTGCACATGCTTTTACTTTATTTTATTTTATTTTTTTGTAGGTCCACCATCTCCTTGCCCTGTCATTTCCTTATAATTCGCCTATTAATTCTTTATCATCTCTTAAGATTCAAGTCAGGCATCACCTCCCCACGAAGGCCTTGTCCCCAAAGACACACACACTTGCTTGTGAGTAGCATCTGTCCTGTGATAAAGCCTAAGGCATTCCTTTATCAGGGCAGGTTTCATATTATATAGTATTCAAAAGTACTGTCTGTATGTCCTTTTTCCCTGGTGGATTGTAAACTCTTCAAGGAAAGGGGACATGTTTTATCTGTCCCTGAATTATTTGCATGTAGCACCGGCCTGCCACGTGGTAAGCAGGTAACATATCTGAAAAAAGCGAGGGTCCAAGGTTGAGTGTCTGTTCCTCAAGCATGCAGTTTTAACTGCTCTCAGGTAGGCTAATAACTGTGACCCATGTATACGTGAATGTATTTTTAAAACTGTCAAGCATTACCAAGTGGTGGTACGTGTTTATTATGAAAGAAGCTTTAAGCAATGGTCATTGATCTTGAAGTTTATTTTATTACAGATATGCAAATTGTTAAAACAATTAGTGTTGAACCAATCAGACTTTTTTATTGCCCAGTCAGACTATTTCTTTGCCAAGAGTGGTCACAAACTTAGGCAAACCTAGACAGTATTTAGTGGTTGTCTTTCTGTTTCTGTGAGTAAGGAGATGAACACTGTCACCTGCTTCATCTGGCTGCGTAGGGAACAATTCGGGCTTCAGTTCTCTGCCACATGGATGCTCTGTGCTGTCAGGGTGTTCCTAGAAGAAACACAGGAGTGTGGATGAGCCCTTGAAAGACAGATGCTCGGGCAAGAGGGTACCCAACAGACGATCATGAAGCAGGGAGCAAAGAAGTGGTGGTCAATGAAAGATTTACTTGCTTTTGGTTCATGTTCTTTGTTCTTCTTGAATTACCCATAAATTTGTGAATTGTTACTCTTTTGCACTTCTATCACATTGTATATTAAATTAAAATTTGAAAGTAGAATTTTCTGTAATTTGATTTCCCCTTTGCCTAACATTAAAAAAAATCTATCCTATTTATGTAGAAAGATCTCAAACATGTGGACCACTAAGAATGAGACTTAGCCAGTACTAGTGAAAGTCCGTATTATGGAAGTGCTCTAAAGACACATAAACACACGTTGTTCAAATGATGCAATAGACTTACTTACCTGAGAAGTTGCAAGTTCTCTTCTTTAGTACTGTTTTTATATCAATTATATTATTGTTTAAATATAATTGGATTTCTCTGTTGATTTAAGTAAATAGCTTGCTTCAAACCTTTTGTTCAATCTCAACTGTCAGTTTCTACTCTAAAATAAATTTACTAAACATACAGACTTAACTTGCCCTCACAATTAAAATACATAAACTTATCTCCCAGCTGGTAAAAATGCAAAAGGTTGACTATTCCTAATTACTTAAAGCTCTAACAAATTTGGTATAAGTAATTTTTTGAAGAAAATTGATCAGAAGATTTTTTGGACCTAAGACTCTTCATTGGTCTCAGACACATTCAACATCCAATCATGGAGAAAAGGGTACCTTTTTCTATTTCATACACAACTCTGTTAAGTGAATATCTTTTGTGTTCTTGCATTTCCTGCATATATTTCAAAGAAAAAAATCTACATAAAAAAGAAAATGAAGGGATTAAATATTTTAATTCTTCTTTATTCTTGTCACTAATTTTGGGTGGTATGGTGTGATGGCTTTTGTATTTTCTCTGCTTTCTTGATGACTATATTATTCGCCTTAATTTAACAAAATAATATTTATTGTAAAGATCGGTGTGAATATTAAGATTAAATTCACAAATTACCTCACACTTGCTTAAAAAGTGAACGAATTACGGTGTCATTTAGCTGATTCATCTACTGTTCACACATATTCTAAGAACAATTTGAATCCTAGTTGATATCCCTAAGATTAGTTTACTGAGTTTGCTGGCTGTATTTGCCTCATAGTCATTGATGAAAATAATTTGAAAAAATTGAAAAAAAATGATTTGTCAATTTTTCTGTTTTATTGACCAGTCCACCATGCTGCTTCATGATGCTAACATTTATTTATATTTTACTGGTGGTTGAAGTATTTGCATACCTTTCATTAATGGTACAATTACCACTTTGCCATAGGGTCAATCTTATCTTCAATTATACTTTGATTAAATTTGGTACAACAGGAAGGACTGGGCTTTTATTCTGTTCACCAGTAAATGCTTGAGCAACTAATATGAAGAAGAAAAACTAAATTGTTATTGTGAGTAAAATAATTTACTGTGTGGGTATATGCATACTTTAATTATTTCTTACTTATAGAATTCCATCTGCTTCCATTTCTTTCTTCTTTTATGAAGTATATGTCAATATTTAGAGCAAATTCTGTTCTTCAGTGATGTGAGAGAAATATCAGTTTAAAATTATGTCACTGATTGTAACAGTCTATTGGGACTATAAAGAAGGATTATGAATTTTGGAATATGTCTTATGTTGAGCGAGTCAGAAAAGATCTAGAAGTTTCCCAAAGACCTAAACTGACTGAAAATACAACCTGATTATAGGGGAAAGGAGCTCCAAGAAGACAAACTTTCAGTTAAATTAGACAAAAATAGCTATGGAATAATATTTTAGGGAAATAAATATAGAACTATTTTAAGAGCTTCAGTTTCACAATTAGGTTTTCAATAGATAAATTTGCTTATTTAACATCTTTTAATAATATGGAATTTTATTACATTTTTATTATTCTTACTCCAAAAATATAATAGATTTTTAAAAGTCCCCAAAGTATAATAATTTTTTTTAAAAAACTAACGTTTTCTTGAATTGATAATCTATGAATTGAAATGCCTTAAAACTCAGCATGACTAATTTTAAAGCATTTTAATAAATACAAATATTTATATTTTTCCCATATATAATTATATTTTGAAAATAATTTAAGCAATATGTGAAAATAAAGTTATTTAACCGTTTTTTGTACATTACAAGATTCAAATTTGTTGATGAAAATGCGCTAAATTCTTCCTTTTCAACTGTAAAATTTAATTACTTCATACAATAATACAGTTATATAATGTGCTATTAATACTTGAAACATTCCTATTTTATAAATATTTAAGAATGATGGGACTACTGACTATTTCAGGCTGAAATAATGGTTAAAATATCCTACATGAAAATAGGCTTTAGCTAGTTTAGCTACTAACTCTTGATGTATCTTCTCCTATTTTTCTTTAAAAATATATATGAATGATTCACAGAGTAATTAAAAATTAGTATTAAAAACTTCTTAAACAGTGAAAGTGAAAGTGTTGGCAAAATCCAAGCTGGATTAAAAGAAAACAAAACAAAAGAAAACAAAAGAAAACAAAAAAGAAAGAAAAAAAAAGGTCACCTTTCAACACTAGGAAGTCAGAACTACAGGAGACCTTTTTGCAAGGTGTTCATTTAGTTTCGCTCCACAGATGCCAGAATCAGACATAATAAGGCTGCACTATGCTGTGTCATAATAAAACAGTGCTTTACTGGTGGAAACATACCAATGGTCACAAAGAATTTCCAGCTTCATGAGTGACAATCAGAGGATTCTTCTAGGTAAGGGAAGCTTACCTGTGCCGTTCTCCAGGTATGTGCTCCTGTGGGAGGGAGCTGTACAGCTGGACATTTCAGTGTGAAATGTTTGGGATAGCTGAGAAGTCATCTTTTCCATGAGATCTACCCTGACCACGCTATTTAAAATTGTAGCTCTCTTGTCACCCCCTCTCTCTTAATTACCTAGATCTTGCTGTCTTTTATTTTCTTCCATAGTATTTAATAACTCCTAAGTTATTGTATTATTACTTGTTTATTAAACCTATTGTTGACTATCTCTTTCACTAGATTGTAGTCTCAAAAGTCCAAAGTTCTCTGTATTGTTCATTGTTATATCCCCAAATCCAGGGCATTTTTAAATGCATAATAATCATTTAAAAGTTTTCGTTGAAGGAAAACAGAAATGAACATAGAAAGCATTCTCATAAAAAAGATAGGAGACATACTATCACTATTATTACCATATATTACTCTATAGATTCTAAACAATTAAAATTAGACTCCCCCCCCAAAAAAAATTATACAGTTGGCCCTCTGTATCTGTGGGTTCTGTATCCAAAGGATCAACCCACTGTGGATGGAAAACATTTGGAAAAAAAAAATTTCACAAAGTTCCAAAAAGCAAAACTTGAATTTGCAATACACTAACTACTACAATTACCCTACAGTAATGATGTGATATGTAGGCATTGTATTAGAAGCTGTAAGTAATCTAGAGTTGACTTAATGTATACAGGAGGATGTGTGTAGATTATATGCAAATACTAGGCTATACATAGGTTATATATAAAGGACTTCAGCATATGCGGATTTTAGTATTTATGTGTGTCCTCAAACCAATCCCCCATGGGTATCAAGAGAAAATTGTTTATATATACATATATGTGTGTGTGTATATATATATATATTTTTTTTTGTTTTCAGTATATATGATTAGTCAGTAATTTTTAAAAATTGCAAAATGTAATGAAAATATCTTATTTAAAATAAAAATAACAATAAAAATAAACTGCACATTTGTACCCAATATAAAGAGGCCTTAATAAATGAGATGTCCTGCCAAGTGTCTGGATAAAAAGATAAAATTTTGTGAAGATGTTGTTTATTTCCAAATTAATATAAAAAGCTTAAATAAGATTACAATTAAAATCACAACAATATTTTATGAGAATTGGCAAGATGATTGTAAAATTCATCTAGAAGAGTAAATGATAGCCATATATTGAGCTCAGGAAATCTATTAAAAGATAAAGGTACTACAGTTGAGTTAAATCATCTCACACTTTAAAAAACACGCCTAAAATCAAAGTGATTCAGCTGAGAGCAATAGCTCATGCCTGTAATGCCAGCTACTCAGGAGGCTGAGGCAGGAGGATAGCCCGAGGCAGGAGTTTAAGGTTACAGTGAGCTATTATCATGCCACTGCACTCCAGCCTGGGTGCAAGAGTGAGACCCTGTCTCTTAAAAAAAAAAAAAAAAAAAAGATTTAAAGTGATTCAGATATAGTATAGGGACTGAAGGACATCTACCATCACTTCCCCATTGCTGGTTAGACTCAGGGCGTACTCTAGACCCAAGGACAGCCAATTCTTTGGCAAATCTGTGATTTATGTATGACATAAGTATGATGAAATAATGAATGAGATCAATCAAATTCCCTCTCTCTTGGTAATTTGAATTAGGGAATACCACTGAGTAAATGGGGGCATTGCAGGGTGGCAACTGAAGCCCTATAAATTGTATAAAGAGTGAGGGCTTGGTCGTAAGGGAACACATGCAGTGTATGTAACATGAGGAAGCAGAAACTAAGAAAATAAGGAGGAAGTGATGAAAAAGAGAGAAGGTATTTTGAGGAGGGGATGAGGAATTTGATGAATAGACAATCTCAGGGAATAAAAACTAAGAGAAGCAGAGATATCTTGAGAAAAATAGCAAATGGTCCATGAGACATTGAAAAAGTAGACATTTATTAGGAATTCCAGTTTCTAAAGCATGGCTCAGCAATTTGCAGCCCATGGGCCAAATACAGCCCACACCCTATTTTTGTACTGCTTTTTGTACTGCTCACAAAGCAATAATTCTTTACAGGTATAAATTATTTTAAAAAACCAAAATAAGGAAAATATTTAATGACACATAAGAATCATATGAAATTCAAGTTTCAGTGTTCATAAATTGTTCATAAATCGAGTTATTAGAACATGGCACACCCATTCAGTTCCAGATTGTCCATGGTCGTTTCCATGCTGCAAGGTAGAATGGAGTATTTGTGACAGAGACTTCATGTAGTGATCACATCACTTTGCACTGATGCTTTGTAAGTGCAGCTCAAAATGATACTATTAAAGCACAGTGTTCTAAGCCATGTTGTGTGAAAGGACACACATATTTCATGGTCAAAGATGAAATATGTAAAATCTCACATCATTATTAACAGATGAATATTTGCAATTAGAAATTGATTTTCCTGATGGAAGTAGTAACTCTGAATCTCAATTAAGCAAAATGCTTCCTCCACAGAAAGGAATTCTATTCTCATTATCAACCTGTATTATAAAATATTTTGTTCAATATTTTGTGGACATTTGGTTTCTTTCTTATGTAAGTACATGTATAGTGTCCTTAATTTTTACTTTGCTTGTAAAGCCTTAAATAGCAAACAGAAAAGTTGTGTTTTTCTGGTTTTGTTTTGTTTTTTACAGAAAAGTTTGTAAACCCCTGTTCTGAAGGGTTCAAATATCGGGTTTCAATGCACAAAAAAACCTGACAATACACCTTTTTTTGTTTGAGAGAAACTTAGAAGTTTTGCTTTTTTAAAAAAAAATAAAAAGAATAGTTACAACAGTAGGATTACCAAGAGTGTTACCTAAACTGAAAAAATTTGAGGTAAAATGTATTAAATAAAATTATTTGGAAAACTGCATTAAAAGCTTATGGGTGCTAATGAAATCATAACAGTAATGACTCTTTATAGTTTATGTAACATATAATGTCAATTAAAAAAACAGGCAGCGTTTTGTATCAACTGTCCGTTTCTCAGAAATCATACTTCTTTTTTGGCATTTTTAGTTTTTATTTCATTTTTTAAATTTCAAAATATTAAGGGGGTACAAAGGTTTTAGGTTACATGGATCGCTTTTGTAATGCTTGAGTCCAAGCCATAGGTGCGCCCATCACCCAAATAGTGTTCACTGTACCCATTATGTAGCTTTTTTGCCCCTTCTCTCCTCCCCCCTTACCCTAATTGATTTCCACTGAGTTTTACTTCCCTGTGTGCGCGGGTGTGCTCATTGTTTAGTTCCAATTTAACAGTGAGTACATGTGGTGTTTATTTTTCCATTCTTGAGATACTTTGCTCGGGATAATGGTCTCCAATTCCTTGTAGAATGAATTGGGGAGGAAGCGCTCCTTCTTAATGTTATGGAATAACTTCTGCATTATGGGTAGTTTTTCTCTGTTTGTCTGGTAGAAATTGGCTGTGAATCTATCTGGTCCAGGGCTTTGTTGTTGTTGTTGTTGTTGAAAGACTTTTTATTATTGCTCCAATATCACTGCTCATTATTGGTCTGTTCATGAGTTCTATTTTTTCCTGGGGGAGTGTTGAGAGGTTGTGTGTTTCTAGGAATTTGTCCATTGTTTTCTACATTTTCTAGTTTACGTGCACATAGATTTTCATAGTATTCAAAGATGATGGTCTGTATTTCTGTGCTATCAGTTGTAATATCTCCTTTTCCATTTCTGATTGAGTTTATTTGGCTGCTTTATCTTCTATTCTTTGTAAATCTAGCAAGATGCCTATCAGTTTTGTTAATCTTGTCGAAGAACCAACTTTTTGTTTCATTTACCTTTTGCATTTTTTTTTTTTCTATTTCATTTAATTCTGCTCTGACTTTTGTTATGTTTTCTTCTGCTGGCTTTGGGTTTGGTTTGCTCTTCCTTTTCTATGTTTTTTTCTTTTATAACTTGAATGCCATGAAGTCAAAGCTTCTGACTATTTTTTTTCACTTTTGAAACACAGTTGATAGTCAACAATTAGTATTATTCAGAATAGTGCTAGGCATATAGTATGAAATTTAGTAAATTTTTCTATATGAAGGCAACTGTCTTTCTAAAGTTCTGAGAAAATATTTTATTATTCCCTTGAATATTACTTTTTGTCTATCCTCTCTGTCTTGCCCATCTAGACACTGTGGTGCTTCCTCTCTTTGCAGACACAAGTGAGGATTGCATTCCTCTCCCCTTGAAACCAGACGTAGTCATGTACCTTGCTTTGGGCAATGAACTGTCCAGGGGAGACACTGAGCAGGTAGTGATTATGCACTTTCATTTGTCTGATTCACTAAGCAAGCACCTGACAGAGATTTGCCCTGGAAAGTACCCTTGGCATGCAACAGATTTGTGAGACTGAGAGATAAAACTTCAATGTGCTAAGCCATGGAGATTTGGGGAATATATGTTTCTGGCTTAATACTAACTCCAATAAAATTATATCTCAACTTCTGAATTAATCCTTCCCATCCCATACATTTTCTTCATTCACTCA
The DNA here is from genome assembly GCA_004363605.1 of Indri indri. NCBI lineage: Eukaryota > Metazoa > Chordata > Mammalia > Primates > Indriidae > Indri > Indri indri. The sequence goes on from RJWJ010000840.1 coordinate 34,406, forward strand.
ATGTCTTTAACTCTATGTGCTCTATTATTTTGGAAGATTTCTACCCAATTTCCTGCTCAATAATTTTTCTCAGCTATACCTATTCTGCTATTTATTTCGTTTAGTGTTTCTGTTTTTATTCAATATAAATAAAATTTAATATTTATTTTATTTATTGATTTTGGAACGGATGCATATCTGTCTCAGAATAATAAATATGATCATTTTAGAACCTGTTGTAACTGTTCTATTGGCTTTGTTTTCTCTAATAGTAATTATACCATTTAATGTCACACCTTCTTTATGAGATTGTGTTTTCTCAAATATTTAGCAATTACCAATATTAAGTCCATTTTAGACTGTCTCCTGAATCTGCTTATGGAAGTGTGCTTGGAGCTCAGCACATGGTGTTCTGCATGTATATTCTGTCTCATTTATAATGAGAATAGAGAATTAGAAAAGGGAGGCATTCTCTTTCTTCCATTCTTCATTGGAGTGGGTTATCTAGGTGGCAGTGCTTCGGTTTTGGGTTCTTCCTAGACATCATTAGCTTTTTAGGCTCCCATTGTCCCATCTCCTACAGAATCTCCTCTACCCACTATCTTATCAGACCGGCTTGACCTATGCTGTGTCTGTGTGTGTGTGTGTGTGTTTGTGTGTGTGTATGCATGCACACGTACACACGTAAGAGTTTCTCCTGCTGCGAACAGCATCTCCTATTCACATTAATTGTACCTGAATTACTATTGTGCCTAGATTCTGCCACTTTCAGGCAAAGATCTTATTTTTATAACAGTATTTTTCTATGATCAATTTATTAAATGAGTTGAATGTTGAAGGGCACAAAGAAATAAACATAAATTCTCCCACTGTTTTATTTTCCTTTTATTATTTTATTTTATTTTATTTTATTTTATTTTATTTTCTCGAAACAGAGTCTGACTCTGTCACCTGGGCTAGAGTGCAGTGGTGTCAGCCTAGCTCACAGAAACCTCAAATTCCTGTGCTCAAGTCACCCTCCTGTCTCAGTGTCCTGAGTGGCTTGGAACTACAGGTGCGCACTACCATTCCTGGCTAATTTTCTGTGCTTAGTAGAGACGGAGGTCTTGCTCTTGCTCAGGCTGGTCTTAAACTCCTGACCTCAAGCAATCCTCATGCCTTGGCCTCCCAGAGTGCCAGGATTACAGGCGTGAGCCACTGTGCCTGGCCATGAAATCATTTTTTTTAAATTTATTTTTATTTTTTATTTCAGAATATTATGGGGCTACAAATGTTTAGGTTACATATATTGCCTTTGCACCTCCTGAGTCAGAGCTACAAGGGTGCCCATCCCCACAGAGTATGCACTGCACCCATTAGGTGTGATTATACCCATCCTGTCCTCCTGCCTCCCACCTGCCCAACACCCGATGGATGTAACTTTCATATGTGCACGTAATTGTTTATCATTTAGTACAAATTTGATGGTGAGTATATGTGGTGCTTATTTTTCCATTCTTGTGATACTTTACTTAGGAGAATGGGCTCCAGCTCCATCCAGGATAATATAAGAGGTGTTAGTTGTTGTTGCATAATAAACAAATCTTTTTCCCACATATGTAAAAATCTAAGTCAAACTACTAATGATATGACAATTGTGCAAACTCTAATCCAGTTCACTCATTTGTAATATTGTAGCCTAGACTGTTCTGGACCCTCCTGCGTCAGGTTCTGGGAGAGGGAGAGGTAAGGAAGTAGCGTATAGGGTCTTCCATTGTGATCTAACAATGGAGGCTTCTGGGTATTGTATAATTCCATAAATGACCCTTTCTTTCCTGGGTTGCATTCACAGCAATTTTAGAGACCTTGAACTGAAGTTCCTGGGCTATGAGACATAATCTTGTCCAGCTGAACATTTAAAATTTCTCCACTCCTCTGAGCTCTTGCAAAATATCTTTTATTTAGTTTGGGAGAGTTCACACTTTTCAAGTGTTCTTCTTGGGCAGTTTCCCTTGGAAAACAACTCCAGATTGGCTTCCTCATATGGGCCCTCATCTTGTTCCCAGGATAATGTGTTGTAAGTAGAAAATAGCTTTCTCTCAACAACCTTCTTTCCTTTTTCTCTGCCAGCTCAAGTCAATCAAATGCCATTAGAACTCACCTATAAAACATAAACCACTTGCCCATACCTTCCAAACTCCAGACGTGAATCCAAGCTTTCTGACTGCTTTGGAGATAACTATTGGTAGGCACTGCGTACTTGCCAAAACCTCTGCTTCTCTCAAAAGGGACACTGACCAGTATCTTCAAAGAATTCCTCTCTAGAAACCTCTCCCATCAATTCTCACTGCAGTTTTGTAAGGAGGAACAGATGGCAGAACATGCTCTATAATTTCTTAGCATGCCCTTCACGCAAGGATTAGCACCACACTTTAGACTTTAAGAGGCAAGTATTCTTGGTAATTATTCTCTTCTTTGGCATCCTTAGTTGAAACCAAGACAGAAAGATACTGATTTTAATATTTAATAATTTTTACATTTGTCAAAAGTTTCAATGTGATCTTGTCTTCCATATATCTAGTAGGAATCTTCATGTTATTATTTTTTTTTTTATCAACTAAGAGTTACTCTTCTTGTTTTTCTTCAGTTGTGGTTTTTAAAATAAATATCATTTCCAGGGATCTAGAAGAGTGGAAGATTATAAGCATGGACTCAGTCTATAGTATTAAAATGAAAGTTTTGAAGTGCTTTTATTGCTCATTGACTATCGTAATTTTTCTGCCAGATATTTGTATCTATTATTATGACCAACAATATCTCAGAACACTTAACTCCATGAATAAATCCACTCCATTAAATAGATTACCTATTATGTGCTAGGCATTTTTTAATGTTCTGATTCTCAGGGGAATGACAAAGTATCATAGATAGTTAGAGATATTGACACATCCATATACATCCAAAAACGTTTCAATAAGAGAGAAATAACACAATAATATGCAATCATAGCACAAGGAACACCAAAATATATATGGGTGTACTTTTGAGTGAGCAACAGGAAAGAGACTCTTAAGCACAGTGTCTTCCCTAGACATTCCTTTTCACCTCTTGACACTTGGTCTTGGGTCAAGTGTTCACTCAGATTATTTTATTTCTAGTTGAATCAGAATTCTGGAAGCACTGCCAAGTTTAGAAAGGAGTCATAACCTGGAGCTTTCAGAGTCAGTGATGTAGATGTTCCTTTAGCCATGGCAGTGAAATTCGCTGCCTTGTGGCATTCCATATTTTCTGATGGTCATTCAAGACATTAAGTGAAGACTTGATGTTCAGTCTATCTGTTAAAGAACCAGGCAGCTTACAACTATAAGTCACATTACATTTTAATCTTCCCTAAGCATTCTAAAAAGTTTCTCAATCATTGCCCTTTGTCAGTGGATGCTTTGTTATACCTTGTTGTGCTAGCATTATTTCAGTATTATGTCACAAGTGACGCGATATCTAATAGGCTGTACTGTTTCCTACCATCTTATTATATCATGTGCAGTAGGGCTATCATATTAAAGCATAGTGATTCATTTAAAAAAAAATTCATTGCCTGCTTGCTCAACCAGTTGAAAACACTTTGGAATGGTGTTAAGTGTAGAATTACAGTCAAAATAGGACCTGCAGAAGATTTCCCTTTTTAGTTTCTTTTTTTTTTCTAAATGGAAGGCAAATTTGGTAGTGACTCAGCTTCATCTTTATATTCAGAATTGGGAAATAATCCTCCTCTTTACCAGTCTGACAGCCATAATCAGTTGCCAAGTTCCTGTAATGTAGAAAGTTGGTACATGAGACCTAGATGTTAGTGAGGGCCCAGAGAAACCACTTACCCATTCCTGAAACAAGAGCACTCCAGGAAAGCTGGTGAGTGAATATTTCCAATTCTAAGTCTCTTTTCATATAAAAACAATAATGATAGCACTAAATTACACATCCCCAGCCCCCATGCTATGGTGCTGAATTGCAATGAACCCGGCCTCAGTGCCTGTGGAGTGGTGGCATTCCCTGATCTCATTACTGGAAACTCTACCTTGTCATTTAACATGTATCAGAGCATGCAGCATTGTAGGGAAAATTTCTTTCGGTTTAAATACATGAGTGTAACAGCAAGTTGGAGTCTTCTTTATCTTCAGGTGGAGGGATAGGAACATCCATTCATTTTTGCACTCATTGGACAACTATTTCTTAAGTACCTGCTGTATATCAACACAATGTCATTTGCTAAGGGAGACAATAGAAGTATTGGTCATGATCCCAGGAGAGGAGCTGCTTATATTGAAATCTTTAATCACGTCTGAAGTTTCATTTAACTTCATTTCTTAGTGAGCATCAATGACAACAGACATCACTTTTTTGATGACTTATGTTGCAGGGACCATATAAAGCACCTTGGAAAATTAGCTCACTGCATTATCTTTACAAAAAAACACACAATTTTAAAGATTCAAAAATTGGGTCTAACATAGGTTAATATTAATATCTTGCCCACAGTAATAAGGCTAGTAAGTAAAAGAATGCACAGTTAGTAAGTAAAATGACATAGCTAGGATTTCAATTTAAGTTTGTTTTACTCCAACGTTGCTTATTTTAACTTCTATTTTATATTGTCTCTAAAGTACTAAGTCAAAACTGAAGTTCTTGCAAGTGAGGGAATAGATCAGTTGAAAAATATCATAAAGCCAACCTCTACATCAGAACCCTAGAAAACATGGGATTATTCTCTCCTCATTCCTCACATATAAAAATATATTCAAGTCTTGAAACTTTTCTTCCTAAATCTTTCCTAAGTGTGTTTCTTCCTCTCTATTACTACTATTGCTTTTTTACCAACAGCTTCCTGACTTGTTTCTCTGCCTCAAATTTTGTACCATTAATTTATCATTTGATTGTCATATAATGATCAATCTAACATATAAATTGATCATGTCCTTCTCATGTGAATAACTTGCCCATGGCTTTCCATCATCTGATTCAATGAATGCCTTGTACATGACATAAGATTTAGCCTCTACACCCTATCTGCTGACACACCCTGGCTTCCCACTGGAGTCTCTGGTAGTACAAAGACATATATATTTTATTAAACACAATATTATATTTCATACATCTTTTACTCTAAACATTGTCTTCTATTCTCCTTGGATTCTTAAAGATTTTTCTATATTTCTAATATACCTAGCACCCATCTCTATCTCAGCATTTCCCAAGTAAGATTTAATATTCCTATGTTTGCATTTTTTTCCTAAAGTGCAGGGACATTTTCAAATATGATCCTTCAATGTCTAGTCAAAGGTATAACAATAAAAATATTTATTAAACAGAACTAAAATAATATGGCAACAAAACAAGCAAACAAAAACAAAAAACAAAACCAAGAACTGAGATAGCCTTAGTTTTTTCCAGTAGAACACAGGAAATACTTTGGAAAAAAATTGGTGAGAAAACAAAAAATATAGGCACTTTTTCCAGATTTACCACACCTTTGTGTTCACTTGTTGTATTACCTCAGACCAATTGCATAATTATTTGGAGTGGGTCTCAATGTCCTAATTACATAGCTAAATGGTTGTATTGGATCCTTCTTGGACATCATTCAAGGTACCAAAGCCTATGGTTACCACACTATCTTGCACACAGAAATGCTATTTCAGGATTTATAATTCTTTTAGAGGCCACAGATAGGAATCAAGGAAAGATCTACACATAAAGAAAAAGCAAGGCATAATAACAATTGTTTTATAGGCAGAAATAGCTTTCCGGACCCAAATATCTACCCTACAATGAAATGCCCCCAGCTAGAAAAAACTGAGTAAGAAAATGTGAGTAGGAAATTGCAACTTGGCACCCCAAGTAGAAAGCAAACCCAAACATCAGGACTATATCATAGTGTTCATGCATTTTTAATGTCTTATCTTATTCTACCTGAAGCTTCCAGAATGGTCCCGCATTCTACCTGTATACCTAACGAGCCTATTGAAACCTTACAGGGCTGAAGACTCAAAAGCAGTCATCCCTGTTCCAAGAAGCACTACTCCCTCAATGATACAAAGGTTTAGCTTGAGAAACAATATCAGCTATGGCCCTGGACTCCACGTGAAAAAATCCCTTATTAGTGCGGCTGGGCTGTTGGTTTTCTGGGGCTGGCAAAGTGTTCCCTTCTTTAGCTATAACATGCTGAAGTTGCTGGCATTGGAAAGCTGTCCAAACAATTTACAAAAATAGCAATGCATAGTCCGCAAAAGTCATACACACTACACTTTAGTCAATTCCACCTACTTAAAAGGATAAGATTGTATTTCTAGAATTTGGGGACTTTATGGGTTGGTGGACAAAAGGAAAATAAAATTTTATTGTAAATTTTCATACTGTTAAAGGTGTAAGGTTTTAGTAAGGTGGACTTTGGTCAAAGTCAGCTGGTTCCTGAAACTAGAATCCTTTTGACATTATTAAGAATCAGTTAAGTATCACTTCCCTAAGTATTGCCATGGTCCCTTGGTAATTTACCCAGGGTACATTCATAGCCTTTTTGTAAGTTAAGTATCAATGGTACTGATTTAGATCAAGGATAGCTTTAAAACTGATGTGTGGATCTCAGAGACAGACTAATAAAAAGCTTTACAAGAAATTTTCTCAACTATCTTCTCTGTATGTGCCCAACTTTACAGCACTTAGCAGTTTCCACATACCTTCTTAAGAATAAAGAGATAAATTTGAGGACCACATTTATTAAAGACCCCATAAAAATTACATGGAATTATATAGGTATAACTAAAAATGCGTAGTTTATAGACACATTGAGACTTAAATTTGTCTCAGAAAAGGAGACAGTTGATTTTGCTATAAGAAATAATAAAAGTCGTAATTGAAAAAAAATCATTGTTGAGGGATTTGTTAAAAACAGATCATGGGTCTCAGCTTTTAGTGAATTTATTTTGAACCTCCTGAAGCAGACACTGAAAATTTTTACATTCTAATGAGTGAACTAAAAACATATATTTCAAAGCAAATAGCACTCATAAATTACATTTATGACACATGAGGTTGCTGACTGCTGTGCAGGGAACACAGAGTAATGGTGCTAATATGCACTCTAGCTTGATTTTCTCAGTTCCCAACATGCTCTAATTCCACACTACAAATCTTTAAATGGCAGTTATATTTTAATTAATGTGATTATGTGCTGCCATTAGCAAACCCTCCCCCAGCACATTTCTCCTGCCAGGCCCATGAATGCCAGTAAACCATTAACATAAAAGGGCTGTTTGCTTATTAAATTCATCTACACAAATAGGCAAGGGTTGCAATTGTTGATTTGCCACTGAAAGAACAGAATGAGAAGGAGTCGCTCAGTGCCTGGCAATTGCAATTATCTGGTGTAATTAAGTCTAATTTATAACCCCCCCATGAGAAAGTAACAATTTTTGTTAATTAACAAGAGCATTTGTAAAGCTCGTTAACTCCATCATTCACAGTCTGCCTGGAAAAATGAGAGCATACGGCTATTACGATGGGACATGTTGCATATGTGTATTTGTGCATTAATCTGTTTGGAAGGTCTAATGATTGAAATGGGAGGTAGAAATGAATGTTACATTACTGAGAAAAGAAGATCTACTGTTTTCATTTATCTTTACAGCTATGTGAGTGCTTTGTCATTATCTTCTGCATACGGTTTCATTATTCCGATACAGCACTCCACATTGCCTCATACCATCGTGCCCATAAGCCTGCAGGGTACAAGAGCACTTATCTTTCCTGATGACTGTTGAATCATTTAAAACAAGTTATTAGTGAAACAATTAAAATGATATTGGTTCACAATTGTATTTATAGCTGGCAGGCATAATGGAACATTCTGAATAGCAGTCGGGGGTTCTCAGAATGAATGGAAAATGCTGTTAATCAGAGACAAGAGAAACCTCTAAAGAAAACCTAAATTGCAAGAGCACGTTAATTGTATTGGAGCATTTCATTTAATTGAGAACAAAAGGAAGGTAAAAATCATATTATCAATGTTTTATGAACATGGAGAAATAGGAAAATTACTATATCATTTGTCACATATCTTCTTTGAAAGTGAAAATTTAAAAAGACAGTATTTAACTTTAACCAGAGCAGGCCAAATACATGATCTTGTTACACATTTTCATGTTCAAAGGGAACACCAAAATAAAATATCACAAATAAGTTAATTAACAAATAAATACAGAGGAAGATATTGGGCAGACTACCCCACATGCATGGGAAGATTCCAATAGACCTAGAGATTGTTAAATGGCTACAAAGGCAATGAAGATTCTCGTTGTACAGCTCCATTTATGATTCTTAAGAAATTACTGCCTTCAGATTATCTGCAAGAACATAAATATGTTATTTCTTTCTTGTCTTTGGTGGTAGAAGTCCCTGGAATTTTTGAGAGATGAATGACAGCATATAGGTATATGAATAGCAAACTTCTCCTTTCACATAAACCAATTCATCTTAAACATTCTTTGACAGGCATTGTGAATGGAAACCGTCAATCATACCAAAGTGTGTGTGTGGAGTGTGCTTATATTTGCTTGGAGGAAGTAGAAGTGGAATACTAGAGTTAGGGTAGGCAACGGCAAGGGGGGGATGGATTAGAAGAAACAAGGCTCATAGAGTTGTTTCGTTAATAAATTGTATCATTTGGGAACTCAGGCTTATTATACCAATTTGTTATACCAATGAGCTGGTCTAATTGAGTTCAAATTAATTAATTTTGGGGTTGTATTCAAGATATAGGCCCCAATACAGCTACTTTTAATGTTATCAACAACTTCAACAACTGAAAATCTTTGTTTTATTGTTGTTGTTTTACGTTGTTTTTTTTGTTTGTTTGTTTGTTTTCTGAGACAGAGTCTCACTCTGTTGCCCAGGCTAGAGTGCCATGGCATCAGCTTAGCTCACAGCAACCTCAAACTCCTGGGCTCAAGTGATCCTCCTGCCTCAGCCTCCCAAGGAGCTGGGACTACTATGGGCACACACCCCCACACCCGGCTATTTTTTTCTATTTTTAGTAGAGGCGGGGTCCTCACTCTTGCTCAGGGTGGTCTGGAATGCCTGAGCTCAAGTGATCCTTCCACCTTGGCTTCCCAGTGTGCTGGGATTACAGGCATGAGCCACCACACCCAGCCAGAACTCAATCTTTGATTGGGTTGGACATAAGTATAAAAAGTCCAAACGGCATAACTATACCACTATGATCCCAACCACTATAAATAAAAATGGCAATTGTGTGGGTAAGTGCGCCACAGATAGAGGACAGAAAACAGGTATGTCCATACAAGAAGAACTGAAAGTGGAATTAAAATAGTGATATGAGGTTTCAATTGTGGAAATACTTCATTGACAAAAAGACTGAACTCCTTCAAGTGATTGCACCATAAAATCATAGAAAATTTGGGATACAAATTACCCTTAAATATCCTTATTATCAAGATTTTATATCCTAAAGAAATAATTTATAATAGTAACAGGTAATGTTTATTGAGTTCTTTCTTCACACCAAGTATTGATCTAAATTAATAAATTAACTTTTTAAAAATATAAACATCCCTCAGAACAACTCCACAAAATATTATTATTCTCATTTCATAGATTAGGAAATTCCAGCTCAGAAAGTTTATGGACCTTATCTAATGACAAAAGACTATCCACTGACAAAAATTCTTCAGAAATTGTTTTGACAGGCTATAATACATGAAATTGAATATTTGAATGTATATATCAGTTCATTCACATATCTAGTTTCACTGAGAAATATTAAAAGAATTTGCAGTGACAATTTCCTCACATTTGGTTTTACAGTTATAAAATTATAAGCCCACATTAAATATATTTATATAAAGATAGAATAATTTTGAGTCTTAATAGGGCAGATAAACAATGTTTTGCTGGCTGCAGTTTTCTGGCTGCTGACTTGTTGGTGAGCTGGGTGGCAAGTCTGGGAGAGAAAGGGTAGGTAGGAAAGATGATGAAGAATAGAAGTTAGCTGTTCCTCAATCTTTCCTATTCTGACTTTCTCCTACTCCCACCACCCACCCAGGTGTATAGAGCTCTCTGGTTCCCTAGTAGCATTCTGGTTTATAGGGAAAATAGCAAAAATATGATAGGCTATAGCTACTCTCTGATCATTCTGCCAGTAGATTTGAATTGATTGAAGTTTATAATTATTGCAATCTGCCTAAAACATTATCCACACTTTAACTGTTAAAATAATTAGAGTTTACTGATTCTTTTTGCCTTAGTATTTCTAAATTTCAATTCATTGTAACAAATAATGAAGACTGAGAGTATAGGAAAATTCTTAATAATCTGTAACATGGCATTTAAAAATTACCCTTAGAAGCATATAGAAAATTCCATTAAATTGTATTTAGTTAAGCTTTAATCAAAATTCCAATATATTTATTATTTTATATAGGAGAAAATAAGAAAATTATTTAATACATTTTGTATACATCCACGATGATGGGATAAACTTTAAAGAACATCTCAGCTGGGTCTGTATAAGTAAACAAAACAGAATCTGAATATTAAAGTCAGTCCATTTATTTTTCACATTTACCTGGTTTAGAAGTAGTAGAACCCACCCTTTGATGAAGAGAGACGAATTAGAGTTATACCTGGGTTTTTGTCCATGTGTACCGTTCTATTCTATTCATTTTTCTTAAACTATTTCTTGCACGTATTTAAGCCTTTTAAAAGAAGGCAATCTCAAATCTGCAAAGAATCACTATAAAGAATTTAATGAGATAAAGTTAATATGATCTAAGTTTAGACCTTGAAGGAAAGGAAGGGATTCTTTTTATTTGTCTGTGTTGTTAATCATAACATTCATAGCGAAACAAGTAATAAGCTATAGGTTTAGTTAAAAAAAAAGATGCTAACTAAAGAAAGAGAAAATTCTCTTAATAGAGACTGCTAAACACTAAAATGTGCTACTTAAGAGTTTATTTGATCTCCTAGTCTGAGAATTTTAGTAATGGTAAAGAATTACTCATATAGTTTTTTATGAATCCCAGAAAAACTAATTAGATAATTAAAGGAGATCTTAAACTCTGAAGAGTTTAAGAAATGTTTATTGAACTATACATATAAAGGAATCACCAGATAAAATGAAGTAACCCAAATACATAGTTAAGTACTTACTGACATGTTAAAAATTACCTAAATATTATGCTCTATTACAGCTTAAAATACATTTTAACCCTTAAAATTCTATTGCTGTAATTGCTCCTTTGATAGAAGAATGCCTCTGGCATGGAAAGGCAGAATTATATGACAGTGATGTTCTTATTGTATAAATACTAGTTTAGATGAGATGATTAATGACAAAATTAGACTCCGAAGAGCATTTCCCTTCCGTATAATCTAACTCAATGTTTTACTCGAATGCCAAAGTATATCTAATGTTAGAAAGGGGAAAAATATGTTCTGCTTTGTGATGATGTCATGAAAATTTGGCTCGCAAAATATATGGCAAATGTATCTTCAATTTTCCTATACTTACATGTGTACTCATATACATGTACAGTTACTACGAAACAAAATTTGAGAATAAATCAAGGTTTAGCAAAAATTACACCTCTGAAGAATTAATCAAAAGAAGTGGAATTGGTAATTGCCCTAGAGCATCCTCCCAGCCCGTAATGCTATGTGTGCTCAGGACTAAACTCTGGTTACCCAATGATTAAAGGGAGTTTATTTATACTTGCTGCAGTGGACCTGTCAGCCTTGACGTTTCAAGGCTGTAGGGAGCCTGGGCCGGGTACTGGACAGTAAAAAAATTAATAATAACAATGAGAAGAATTTTTAAAAATATTATTTTTTCGGTTAAACATCACCAACCTTCCATGGTTACAATAATTCTAAGGACAAAGGTATGAAAGTTCACTCAAATAAGTTGTTTATCCCATTCTAGGAGTATTTAAGAGCAGGTCATGTGTCGATTTTTAGTTCCTCTAGTTCAGAATTATTGAATAAGGAGAACAGAGAGAGAAAAGAGGACCTCACTTTCCTCAGTGATAAACTACGTCCTGACTTCCCTTTGCTTTCCATAGAGTGAGAGCTAAGAGCAGAGGGTGAGACGCTGAAATGAAGCTGCGTCTGAGGCCAGAACTGCAGGACTCCCTTACTTTTCCCAAATCTCAGCATTCTTAAATATTTCTCTTTCTCTCCATAGCCAAAAAAGGCAGGACAAAAAAATGAGGAAATAAGAATTGTTGTTTGGTTTTACTAGTAAGAGGTCTTTTCCAATTGATAATGGAATTCACTGTGGTTTCATAATGGGTCTCGTTAAATTTAATTTATGTTTTTTCAGCCCTGTGAAAGCAATGTTTGACTCTGCTCTCTGTTTTGAGAAAAAGTCTTTCAAGTTTCTTTAGTGTGTTCGCATTAGTTACCAAGTGGAACATTCTCTTTGGCAAAACTCTCTTAATCCCATTGTTTGACTAATTTCAGGCACTGTTTTTTATAATTACATTCAATCTAATTACATCATGTCTCATGGCCCTGTAATCTTTGGTCACCACCTAAGCTTTTAAACCCTCCAGTTATTCCCTGTCCTGTTTTCCCTTCCCATGCCCATTATTTCCTTGCTTTGTGTCTCCCTGTTTTTGTTTTCCTCCTCCTTAAACCTTCCTAAGGAAGATTTTGAAACTTTATACAATACTAAACACTCTTATACTCATCCTTGACTAATTATCACAAGATCCAAAGTTCTGAAAAGCACGGTCCCACTTCCTAATTGCCAGTTTCCAAACACATACCGTCCAAGGTGCCTGCCTTCCCAACAAAATACTACACTGCCTTCCCTCATGGCGACATTTTCTATTCCCCTAGTAACTGCTCTATGCTTAGGGATTTTTGTCCTTTCCCAATACCCAAGCACTGTGTTCTGTGACAACGGTCTCCATATAGGTTGTTCATCCAATAGTCCACGTTCACGGCTCTTTACTTTTGACCTCCCTGATAACCTCCCCATCAGTGCTCTTCCTCTCCCATGAACCCACAGAGGCACAGATTACACATTCACTGTAGCCATCCATTCCCATGGCTGTACTCTGGGTTTGTCATCCAGAAATGCCATTGATCAAAATATTCAAACTCTAATTCCCTAACTCATCCAAAAACTGCTTAACCATTCTAACAATTTCATATGTTCAATTTCACATGGCACCTTTAATGATCTCTATTTTCCATCGACTCTACCTCCAACTTTCTCCACCCCATACACCCCATTCATCAGCAATCTCTTCCTCTCACATCTCTAGCAAGCTTAGACTGCAGTGCTCAAGGGTCCAGGAATTGCACGCTGCTCATTTTTTTTTTTAATCTATTCAAAGGGTATTAAAAGGAAATATAACACAGCCTAGGTCATCTTCTATCACCATAAAATCTTAATACACCTTCATGTAACTTATTTGCTCCTATTCTCAGCCCCAACATGTATTCGAGTTTGCCCCTGACACAGTTGGTATGGGAACCATATACCCACAAATACCGCACTTCTACAGCATCTCTTTGTGGGCATTCTCCTTTTAAAACACAATTCTACAGCAAGTACACAGTCATTCTTTTCATCTTATATACCTGTGCTATGGAGTGAAATATTGGAAAAGATAACACTGAACCTGGAACACTGTCCTTCCTACAAATTCACATTTTCTAATTTTCTACCTGATGTTTTAACTTCATTTAACACTTAACTGTATTAGCGTATTATAATAGTGCTTTGTTGAGAAAATAAAGACTCTCAGGTTTTGAGCTGAAAATGCCTATCTCCCCTTGGGCACTCTACCTCTGTTCTCCAGGGTCAGAAGATAGACTGTCCCACTTCCTGTGTAAAGCTAGGCCTTCTTGCTTCCATACTCTTCCATATTTAGCAAGGCCATAGTTATTTCCTTTTCCTACTTCCTGTCTGGTCTTCTTCCTATCTATTCCACCCCCCCACCCCAAACAAAATGATCCTCTTGAAACACAAGTCTTATCCTGTCTCTGCTCTATTAAAATCCCCCTCAGCAGTTTCCCATTGCTCTTAGACTGAAGTCTAAATAATTCAACTTGGCTTTTAAGACTCTGAATTATTACTTGATTGGAGATGGCTTATCTCTTACCCTACTGACCCTTGCCCTTGGTTCCTCTTGGCTTTGAACCTTTATACACACTCAATCCTTTGCGAAAAGCATCCCCTATCATCCACTCAATCCTTTACCCTATACGCCAGCTGTCCCCCTCCAATGAACCACATCACTTTCATGCCTACCTCAGGTTTTATTTGACCTTTCAGGTTTCACATTCAACTTCTACTTTCTCTATGAAGATATCCCTGAACCTCCAAATTTAGATTAGGTGACATACTCCTATAAAACGCTATATTATCCTCAACATAGCCTTTTTCAGCATGTTTTAATTTTCTGTCTATTTTGTGTTTCCCACCAGACACTAGCACTAATGTCAGAGATAACATCCGTCTTTCTTACTGATTGTTTTAGGAGGCCAAGCACTAGGATCTGACACAAAGGTTCTGTGAACTGAACTGCATTAGAATTGGTCTGTGTGTTCCAGCTCATGATAGATCCAACAGCGTATGGAGATTAGCAATTATAGTCACAAAAACTTATGATCTATTTTACAAAGATAACCAGGCATAATATATGTATAATCTAAAAATATTAAGGTCATTTAGAAATCCCATTGCCCCCTCGGAAAAAAAAAAAAAAAACCCACAAAGAACATTAAAAGCATCAAACTAAATGTTATCACCAAATTCCAAATTCCTTAGGAATTACCTAGGGGGTTTACATCTAGAGAAAAGAAACAAAGCTCAAGTTAAGAAGACATCATTTGCTTTCAAACCTTACCATAGCCTGACATCAAATTTCAGACCAAATTGAGGATTTTCTGAAGAGAACGCTAACAGTCTCTTTAGATGACCAGACGCACCTGAAGGAGAGGGCCTGAAATAGCTGCGGGTTGTGTGTGCATGCACAGATGTGGAATGATGATATTCACAAGTATGGTTGACCAACACAAATTAGTCTCTCTTAATATTTTGTACAGTGAGGTACAAGAGAGATGTAATTGCATTTTAATATTTTTTGAATGCTTAACTGTGTTTATTAAATATACCATTGTGCCCACACTGGTTGGAAAGGATTTCTTTTTGTTCCAGACATTTACATTATTTACATAAAATAATTTTTCTGTATTCCTTTTAATTGCATATTTTATTTATTAAGTGCCAATTGTATCAGGCCCTAGGTCAGAGGTAGAGAAGACAAAGAGAGAACCTTGCTTGTGGACTGGTTCTGCTAGGGAGAATGAGCCAGTGATCCATCAGAGGGGCTGATGATTGGGTTGGCATAAAATCATCACAGGAAAAGCTAGTTCTATCTCAAGGATATTTGAGAAATATCTATTCAGTTGAATAGGGTATCTAATGGTCACATAAAGACATTTTCATTTCAAGTAGTCAAGTTACTTGGTGTTTCTCAATCCACAGTAGGATAAAACAGGCAGGTCTACAACCACAGTCTACAATTTAAGTAAAAAATTTTGGCATATGCAAGTTTTTCTACCAGAAAGTACATTAAAAGGAGCAAATTTACAAATATTTCTGTTCGAGTTATGTAGACAAAACATCCTAAAACATTTCCGATGGCTAGCAAATAATTAACTGAAAATATTCTAAAATATATAACTCCTCATAGGTATTCTCTTTATGTAGTTTTCTCTTGCCTGTCTTTTTTCTAGTAAACATAAAATACTTGTATGTAGTATGTTGTACGCATATACTTCTGGTCTCAAATTTTCTAGTTTTATTTTTTTATAAAGTCACAAGTATTTTGAATTTTTAATATTACTATCCAGTGTCTTTTAGTAATGAAACTCTGAAGGTTGGAGAGGTAAATTTTTTGTATTTATTAACATATTGACGTTATTTTACTTCAAGCCAGGATTCACAAATTTAAAAATCATAATCTCTTTCCACTTTATATTTCCTTTTTTTGATTTACTGTATTATTGGTAAATTTTTTTAAAAAAAAGGAAAGAAAAAATCATCTTAGCTGGCATGGGAAAGGGGATCTGCAACATTCAATTCAGCAGTAAAGCCCTAGGTCAGGGTAATAATTATAACTATGAAATTATACATGTGGTGGCCAGCCACAAGAAAACAATAACACACCCTTATCCTTGGATATCCCAGAATAGAATGTCCCTGGTGTCTGCATTTTGAGTGAAGTGTATGGGCAAAATCAGAGGAGAAATACTGGGCTTCCACTAAGTTCAATTTCTCTCTGAATCATCAACATAAAACAAGAGAGTCAAACATCAGCCCACATAGCATATAATATTTTGGGGAATGAAAACTCGGCCACTGTCTTTCCGAAATGACTGCTCTCTCCAGCTCGACCTTTAAATCCACAGGTCTCCAAAATGTTGCTTACATGAGGCACTAGGAGTTTGAATTACTGGCTGAGTCAGCAGGTCACAGAGACCTCAGATAGAAATTTCTGTTGTTTATTTAGGGAATGAAAGAGATTTGTAGAAATATGGAAATTGTAGTCTGTCATTTGCAGGAATGTCTCTTTGTTTTAGGCGTTCTGAAGAAATACGCAAGTGCCATAAACAAGCTAACACTAAAATTTTTTCAATGCCACAATTCAGAGAAATAATAAAATGTAATTGATAGGCTTACAGATGATGAAGGAGCTGTTGTTTTTTGAGGGGTGTCTGCACCACAATGTTCTATTACAGAAATAATTTGCTTTTATTTCTGGTGCTGATACTGGAATCTGTATATTTCTGGTATAAAATAACTTAAGGCATTTTAAATATATTTGATGTTTCAAGTACAAACCAGAGAAGGAAGCTTTTGGTGTTCCTAAACCACTCTGGATGTTTTATATTTCCCTCCGTTCAAAGAGTGCACCACAATCATTCAACACACTGGGCCAGAAATCTTGTGCTTAAATACTGTTTGGCAGTGGTGAGAACACACAGCCAAGCTGAATGACTTCCCAGATATGAGCAGACCTTCCTAGGCTGATGGACGCTGACACACACTGCTCCCTAAATCACCCCTACTTTAATAACCCAGCCCTGCTGAAGGGACTGGGTTGATGTGAGCCTAAATCCAAGCCTGCCTCTACTGGATTTCATTCAGCTGGAAAAACGAAAATGTAACAGCCACTGGCAATAGGCTTTGCTTATATGGGAAATCCTCCCAGCCACTGCTATAACTCCAGTGACCTCTTCTCCCACACTTAAGACTGCAAGGAACTTGGATTCAGGAACAACAAAAAAAAAAGAACAGTTTTCAAAGTTTTGGTTGGCAGGGCTGCAAGCTACTGAGACCATATGAATTCTGCGGAAAGGGGCCAATTGTGATTACTAAGGCTCACTTCTTCTTTCAGCATAGATCGCCCACTTACTGATACATGTGCCTTTTTAATGCTTTCAGAATATTTTTATCATGGTGCATAAGCCTGCTCACGTGCTTTTCCCTCCTAAATTAACAAGTTCCTTAAGTGCTTCACTTTAATATTGGCAAGATTTGCCTCGCCTTTCAGATACTTGCATATTGCTGAAAACTGGATGCTTACTTTGGGTTAGCTAATTGTCGGTCTGTAGACATCCAACATTTCTCATTTTACCCACAGTGAAAGTTAAAACCTCCTCAAGAAGCTAGTACATACTTATAAGTATGACTGCTTTTTGGCTTTTCAGCACTTTAAGAGTGGGATGCAAACGAAACTTAACTTTTCACTGAACTCTAGTTCCTGTTTGGCTTCTGTTCCACTTTACAGATAAGGAAACAGAGGCAAATTTGTGCAATGTCCTAGAATAAATCAGAAATACGGGAAGTCTGAAATAGAAGACAAGGATATGCCTCATTCCCTATTATGACTCTGGGATGTTCATTCTTTTAATGATACCAGCTGAATATTTATAAACATCAGTAAAACAGTGTTGGATATTTGGCTCTCTCAAAAGTCCCCAAATACTATTGAACACCACTTTTAGAAAGTAGATTCTTACTTTTATTATTGTTTGTACCACAAGTAGAATTCACAACATTTAAAAAAATATCAAGCTCTGGTTGCTGTTTTCTTGGAAGGTAATTCTCTATTTCTCAACTCTCATTTATTAGAAGATGAGTTTGGCCTATTAGAGAGAATCAGAAATTATTTTCAACCCCAAGAGAGAATGTTTCTTCAAAGAAATTTGTTCTTTTGTTAGTTTGCTGCACAAATGGCCTCTAACCCTTCTTTGTAAGATTTAAAACATATTTTCTTACGATGTGGAAGGGAATAGTGTCTTGCTTCCCTATTACTCTATCTGCTTGCTCTATTCATGTGCATTTAACTTGCAATTGATAGGTAGGAATGAAATACATTGGTCTAATTTACTTCAGATATTGATTAATTAACAAGTTATGAGGGCAGTCTTGATTTTACTGTAGATGAAGCAGTTTTCAGTTAGGATAATACAGAATGTCTTGTGAGACAGTTTTATACAAGCAAAACACCTACTACTGGGTGTTGACTGAGTGTTGCACTTCTCATATGTGGTAGCTAATCAGTTACAAGGTGAATTAAATCCTCGAATATGGCAGAAATATTTTGCAGTTGAAACCTTTTTAATCTCTGGAGCATATTAGTCCTTGCTACTTCTGAAATGTAGAGACCTTATTAACCTCCAATAGGAATGCTAAGTTTTACTCGTGCAAAGGAAAAATAGAATCTTCTTAATCCAATATAGCAATAAAAACTGGTAAACAAAGAGAAAAATGAAAAAGGTTGACTCAAAATATGTTGTCACACTCTGTATAAATCCTATGTAAATGTGTATGATTTGATTTATTTCCCATATCAAAATCTTTCCTAAGGCAATATTAGCTAGTTTTTAATGCTAGAGGACTGAATTGTTATGGTCAATTTTAAAAAAAATAAATTTATTACTTTTTACCTTAAATCCAGTTATTTGAATACCTACATGAAATCAGATGAATGCTAGCTAAATGCTCTATACTAGAGGTGAGTGGGACTTTAAAGTAATAATGTCTTAATTGCCAAGACTGGAGTCCTAAATACAGCAGTGACAAGTTTAAGAGAGAATAATATTTCGGGATTAATGCTTTAAATTAACAACTCACTACTTCATGCACTCAATTGCAATCTATCATGTTGAAGATAGGTGAAGTTTATATTCAGGGATACCTCTTACATTTTCTAGGATTTCTTGGCCTTATTAATTCAAATCTTCCTCTCAATGCATGCATGCAGCCAAGATAATTACTAGAAGGCAAGATCAAAGCCAGCATATTATAGTCCTATTCCATTTTCTGCTGATGTGAGTGATCTGCCTCTCCTTTGATGTTGCATGCTTCTACAGCAGAAGTACAGAGGATAAAAATACTACACCATGTAATCTGGCATTTATCCCATGAGAGCAGAATTCCAAATTGTGACACATGTCAAGAACTTAAAAAAAAGAAAAACTTAAAAGAGACCTATGATTTATAAGATGACGTACTCTGCATTTAAACACCATCAAACATCATTTTCCATTACAAATTTAGTCCCTGATATAAAATTCAAAGAATTTTTTGTAACTTTAGTGGGAGAAAATAGTTACCATATTTACTAGCAATTATATTAAATGTGTGCCTGAGCCTTTATCCCACCTAATGAGGGCAGTTGAGAGGAAACAGAAGCACAGAATACACATGCATATATTTGTGTGTGCACATCCATCCAAGGGTGCAGAGTCACTTAGTGTGTACTTACACATATAGCCAGCCGGTTTTAGTTTGTTCTAAATCTTCTCTCACCTTAGGTCATGAAGCTGAACAGCTCTCTGATTTCTGGACTGCTTGTTGTTGATGAGAGAAAAGAGTTTCTAGTTTAAACGTTATATTTACTCAAATACTTACCTTCATGCCGTATCTCTGGCAATGTTCTGCCAGACACTAAATGTTATTGGTATCAATTTATTGTGTCTGACAGTGTCCTGTTCTGCCCTAGTGTACCTTTTAGAGACATGTTAAGTGTGTGTATGTACATATGTTTGCTTACATGTACATGAACATAGAGACTGCAGTATTATTTCTAAATTACCTTCCTGGTAAATTAAATTGAATTTGTGCCATTCTGAAGGAAAATAATATTTTTCAATCATTTCTCTGTTACTAGTTGATTCTGGTTCATTCTATTTTGGACTCAGAGCCCTCCAAGGTACCATGGTCAGACCTGTCTGCTTTGACAGGAAAATGGAACATTGTTTGGACTTCATGGCTGTCACTTCTAAAGCACAGCACCCAATATCAAGAAAATTGGTTTTGATAGAATACAACTTAACCCACGCACTTCACTTCAAATAGAAATCAAAACTATTTTTTATTTTGGAGAATAATGGCTTTCCTCTTTCCCATAAACTGTATTTTCAAGGACTTCCAAGTGCCAGAATGATTATAAGGTGTGGTAATGAAACAGAGCATTATATATATTTCCACACACACACACGTGCACACGCGCACACACACACACACACACAGACAGACTCAGACACACACATTCAGACACACAGACAGCTTTCTTCTTCCATCTCTATTGATGGGAGTGAGCTTCTAATAATAAGGTAAAGTACAATAAAATGAAGTTCACTAAGCACAGTGGGATGCCAAATATAAATATGGAGAAAAATACCTCTGGTGATGTTTGGCGCTATAGAATATAGTGGTGCTAGAACACTAAGTGTGAAGACATGCCATACTGACTTTTGGAAATGGCAAAAGTGTAACCCTAATATTTTTCTCTAGCAAAATTCTAAAGCACAAATGCTTCTGAGCCGATTGAAATAAAGGATGGGAAAACGTATTTTGCCAATATGGGTTTAATTAGAACCAATTATGCCTGCGTAATCCCAATTCCTTTGAGTGCTACAAATAAAATGCCATTTTGCTTCATCTCTGTTAATTTTATCTTCATCTTTCTGGCCTTTTGTATGTCAAGATGGAGACAGAAGGTAAGTCTTACTTCCTATTCACTAGGATTCCTCTCCAGTTGCTCTTTTTAGTCTCCCTTAGTAGATCCTCTGCATTTTCCTCATTTGAAAACACGGGAGTTTTTCAGGTATCAAGCTCTGATTTTTCACTTTCATCTACACTTTCTGCCTAGGTGTTGTGGACTGAATGTTTGTGTCTTCCCAAAATTCAAATGTTGAAACCCTCACCCTTATGGGATAGTATTTGGAGATAGGACCTTTGGGAGGTCTAAGGTCATATGGGTGGAGTCCTTATGATGGTATTAGTGCCCTTTTAAGAAACAATACCAGAGAGCTAGCTATTCTCTCTCTCTCCCCTGCCGCCTCTTGCTCTCTGCTGTGTGAGGACACAGCAAGAAGTCTGTCTGTTAATCAGGAAGAGGGCCCTCATCAGGCACTGGACCTGCTGGCCCCTCGATCTTAGATTTGCAGCCTCTAGATATGCTAGAAATAAATGTTTGTTGTTTAAACCATCCAGTCTGGTAATTTTTACAGCAGCCCAAACTGACTAAGGCACTAGCTAGTCTCATTTACTCTCACAGCTTTAAATACCACCCAGATCCTGAAGCCCCAGATTTCTGTAACACCTCCAGCCCTAAACCTCCCCACTGAGTTTAGACTCATGTACTCAACTGCCCCCTCAGTATCTCCCTGAATTTATCTGTCTTTCTAAACAAATGGAGTCATTACTCTGGTTCAGGCATTGCTTTAAAGGCTTTATGTGTCTTAACTTATTTAATCTTCATAATAACTCCATCAGGTTGACTATATTATTATTTTCAAAATATGTATAAGAATATGAGACATAGTTACTTGCCTAAGTTGACACAGATAAAAATACATATGTCTCAGACTTATTATGTCCCAAATTGAACTCTTGATTTCCTCTCCAAGCTGATCCGTTGCCAGTTTCCCATGACAATAAATGTGTATCCATTCTTACAAATCACTTTCATGTACTTGGATCAGCCTAGCTTTCTTTCATTATTTTGCACTCCGAATTCAAACCACCAGCAAACTTTGTCCAGTATCTGACTACATCTCAAGGCCAAATCATCATCCCTCATCTAGACTGTTGCATGATCCTTCCAGCTGTTCACGTTGTCATCCATTTTCTACAAGTCAGCCTGAGCAAACCTACTTCAATAAAAGAAATATCAGTCATTTCCGTGCTTGGTGTCCTCTCAGGATTTTCCGTCTCGCTCAAAATAAAATATGATCTCATAGTATGGCCTAAAATATCCTCATGTTCTTGCCCCCATCCAGATCTCTGACTCTTCTGCTCTACTTTCTTAACTCATCTTTCTATACCTCATTTGTTTGGGACCTTTTCTCTAATAGCGTCCTAATCAAAGTAGCCTTTCCTCACTGTGCTAATGATGGTGACTAGTAATGGCTACCTCACCTTTATCACTCCATGTCTTCATTTCTTACTTTAAATTCTCCTAATTTTCAAATAACATCCACTATATTATTTCTTTGTAACCCTATTGCCTACTACAATATAAGCTCTATAGGAATACGGTTTTCTACTTTTTTTAATTGAACCCTGAACACCTAAATTTTGTTTTGCCCTAATAAGCACTCAATAAATGTTAGATGAGTAAACTAATGGGTAGGTAAAATAATTTTGAGAATTTTCCCAAGTCTACTAGTCATTATTTCTATGGAAATGAACCAAAGTATAATAAAGATGGTGAATTTTCTGGAGGACCCCACTAACTTGGATAAGCAAATGAACTGAATATTGTTCTAAAAGGTAATGGCTTTAACTGTTAACAAACTTGATTTAAGTTGGTTATTAACATGTATCTAAACTATTTGAGTTTGCAAATTGCCATTTGTTCTCAAGTATACTTTTGCTCTATTTTTCCATAGACATCTCGCTTTTGACATCATTAAAAACGTTTCCCCCATATGTTTTAAGATAGAATTATAATATCCCTTGCTTAGTAAATTTTCTGTGGGTGTGTAATGTAGAAGAGATACTCAATTTTCTTATTCTTCATTATTGTAATAATGTGTTTTTAACTGGTCCCATAACTGCCCAGAGTAGATTCTACATTTCCCAGTTTGCTTTGTAAGCTACTGGGGTCAATGACTATGTCCTAGAAAATGGAAGTGCTGTGTGTTTCTGTCACACATCTTTAAAAGGAATGTATAGACCTTTTGTGGAAGAGACTCCTAAATACACATTTTTTTCTTTTTTCAAAATAATAAATTTGTAGCTAAGACATAGATGTCCAACCAGATATTGCATTTTTCAGCTTCAATTACTCTTGAATGTAGCCAAGTAATGACATCCTTGTCAATAAAAGATGAGTTAATATGATTGATGTGTATGATTTTCAGGTCCGAGACTTAACACATTGCATTTGTTTTCTTCTCCCTTTTCCCTTCTCTCGACCTGCAAGGCAGACATGTGTATGTCTCAGGTCCAGCCATAAAGACAACAACCACATACTAGTAATTATGGAGAAAAAAGATGAAATGTATCTGTGCCTCCTGTTGACCACATAAGTGCAGAGCAGACAGTCTACGCAACTTGAAATGATGCATGGAAGAAAAATAAAATTTTTCATTCTTTAAGTATTCAAGATCCCTTTGTCAGTAACTCAGCCTTTTTCTCTAAATAATGTGCCTTTCTTCATCCTTTAAAGTTTCTCCTGGATAGTGTGAACTTGGCATGCTGGAACTTGAACAGTCATCTTAGACCATGAGGTAAAATCTACATGGTGATGACATTAGGTAGTCAAATTCCTTTCCATTATAGAACACATACTAACCCCAAACTGCATATCCCCAGACTTTGTTTATTTGAAAGAACAAAAAATGGGTTTATTTTAGCCATTTTTATTTTGAATTTCTTTTTTCTTATTTCCTTTTTTAAATTTCAAAGTACTATGGGGATACAAATGATTTTAGTTACATGGATCACTTTTGTAATGCTTGAGTCAGGGTTAAAATGGTGCCCATCATCCAGATGGTGTTCATTGTACCCATTAGGTAGGTTTTCCCTCATCCCCCTCGTCCCCCTCCCCATTGCTTGATTTACTTTAAGATTTACTTCCCTCTATGCACATGTGTGCTCATCAGTTAGTTAATTTAATAGTGAGTGCATGTGGTGTTTGTTTTTCCATTCTTTAGATATTTTATCACTTGAGCTGACTCTATTTCCAACTAATAAACCATGCTGTATTCCCTTGCAATCTGATTATTTGCATTCTGTCAATTATTATAGAGCTAGTTTGTTAATTAATTAATTAATCTATTTTTGAGACAGAGTCTCACTCTGTCGCCCAGGCTAGAGTCCCATGGCATAAGCCTAGCTCACAGCAACCTCCTACTCCTGGGCTCAGGGGATCTTCCTATCTCAGCCTCCCAAGTAGCTGGGACTACAGGTGCACACCACCATGCCTGGCTAATTTTTTCTATTTTTAGTAGAGATGGGGTCTCACTCTTGCTCAGTCTGGTCTCAAACCCCTGACGTTAAATGATCCTCCTGCCTCGGCCTCCCAGAGTACTAGGATTACAGGCGTGAACCACTGTGCCTGGCCTGGGGCCAGTTTAGAGTCAATTCTGCTATGGTCAAGAGGGTTCCCTCCAGTCTGGATATAAGCACATTCTTTATTATCCATGAGCATGTGGTTCTTCTTCAGGCAATGTTTCTTCATGAGCTATTATGTCATATGTACAAATGAGTGGGTATTGTTATAAACCTGAGATACAGGAGTTTTCATTACAAACTTTGCATTTGTCTTGCTGGCAAAGTTGCTATTCCTTTCCTGTGATATCTCTGGAGATTAGTTTTTTGAAATAAGATAAAGGAAGCTCTTCACTGAAAACAACAGCAAACAACTCAGGTTAGTTTTAAAGTATATTTTTTACCCTCACCCCTCCCCCTACACACACTATGAGGGTGAGTCCAAACTAAATCTCAGTGCCCAGAGAAATTCTTGCTATTATTTTTTAAAAGAAAATCTAGCAGAGTATTATATCTGTGTCTGTTTCTGCATTTCAGATTGTACAATCATCACCACTGCCTCCCCTGCCTGGCCTTTAGTGCCATTACGTGGGGGCCTCAGAAGATACGGAACTTGAATCATCTCCATGCTTACATTTTATAGTTCCAGACCAAGATTTGGATTTTTCATATACTTGAGAAACAGCCTTAGAGTCCATCCCATTTCAGAACAAATTACTATAATCATAATCAAGAAAGAGGAACTGCAACTTAATAACCTGATACATATCTAGAATGCCCCTTCTCTTATATTATTAAGCTATCAAAAGAAAGATTTCAGTCTATTTCAATAGTCCTAGGCAATTAATAATTGATTGTATTTTGAAAATAATAGGGAAAGATTAAAAGAATTTAAGCCTAATGTAGTAATGGTAACTAATATTTTGTGATGCATAAAATATTATTCTGAAGCATATAGATTCGATAACTGCGATTATTACATTTGGTTTCCATAATAGTTCTATGAGGTAGGTTGGGCAGATTCATATTACATACCTTTTCTTTGTTTTTTTTAGCATGCACAATTTAAGGCTTTATAATTTAATCCATGGTATAGCTAACATGTGGCAAAGGTAAATTTCCAGATTCTAGAACCAGTCATCTTCCTACTTGGCATACAGCATGTAAATTAAAAACCTAAAATCACTATTTGGAGGACTGTGCTGCTGTATAAGTTTGCATACACAGACAAATCATACCGATTTATGTAAGAACGGAATAAGATAAATTACTTAGTAAGAATTCTGCCTGCTTCACTGGAATACTGTCCATTAGCAAGGTCATGCTTCAAGTTGAAGAGATGAAAGGTATTAGATAAATATTTTAATGAAGTTACTTTTCTCTGATGTGACTTGCTCTAGTGCAAGTTTTGCTTTTACCTTCACAGAAAGCATCAAGTGCCAGAAAATAAATCTATACTAAGCATTATAACTCATAATTATCATCACTATAACCAATGCTATCATTATGAAAAATATACCACCTATTATATTTTAAGCGAGAGAGGCCATACCCTTTTATGTATTCTTTATAAAACTGAAAATTTGTTACTCACTCCATAATTGTAAGATAGAGGAATCTTTTTGTGTTTCACACCAAAAAAAGAGATGGCTAATTTTCTAGCCTACTTGCTTATACCCTAACAATGTATTTTAAGAATGATGTATTTCCTTTTGAAAAGTCTGAGGCAGTAATCCTGGGTACCTCAGGATCTATGTGAGGCTGGCTAATTGAATGTTTTGAGTGAAATATCTACTCAATATTATAAAACAAATAATGGATTTGTTGTTTAATAAAATTTTCTTTTTATTCCTCAAAATTGCTTGATTGGCTGGTAGTTTTGACACCTTCTGTAGACAGTCGATTTCTTTAATAATTATCCCCATGCCTAGTGAATAGTGATTTCTTAAAGGGAATTCATCTGACACAAAGCTTTACATCTAATTCTGAAATTCAAGGGGAACGCAAGGGAGTGGGAAAAGGGGGTCATTTAAGCAGCTCAGAAACCAATGTAAATGTGTGAACAATATGTAATTCTCCTCTTCCATGTGGAGGAACGGCACAGAAACCTACATAAATGGTGCATAAAGCTTTCATGACTTTGGCCCCAGGCTGCATATTTAAGTGGTCTCCACTGTATTCACATATAAACAGTAGCGCTGTATGTTAAGAATCACAATAATAGCAAAACAGCTAGAGCATTATTAGCATGATTTTATTTTTATTTTTGTGGCTTCTTGACTAGTTTGACAACTACCTACTGCTTTTAGGAAATGCTTAAAATGCCAGTTATACATACTTTAGGTAGGAGAAGATAGACAGTTTTAGTTTTACTCATGGGAACATCCACAGGAAAGCTTCTCAGACAAAAATTTTGAGTCTCAAGTTACAATGAACATTCCATATACAGGCTTCCTTGTTATCAATTAATTCAACTTACTTCTTCATCAATTTTTTCCCCCTTCAGTCTTGATGGTTTTATGACTTAGACCCAGGCAATACCCTTAGGCAATCCATGTGATAATTGACACATTTTCTAACACGGTATAGTGATGCCCAAGTCACTGCTTTCAGGCCGTGACTGGAGCTTATTGGAGTCTGCAGCAGGGGCTCCTTTTATCCTCATACATCAGAATACACTGACAGTTCTCCCATACAGGGACCACTGCAGATCTCTCCCCCAAGAAAATACATGCAAACACCTCCAGAACATTGAAATGGTTGCTAGGCATCACAATGGTGACATCTTTATGATAAACACAGTATGCAAAAGAAGGTCTAATAAAAGAATAACAAATTATTACATCCAGAGGGCAATTTTACAAGATTAACTGGTGTAATAAATTACCACTAGAGTCAGAATACCACGTTACCCTTTAAGGTATTTCACAGTGAAGACAAAATGAACTGGCCTATAAAAACCCAGGGAATGTAGGAGAATAACAAACTGCTTTTTCACATTTCTGAAAGATAGTCATGATGCTTGCCTTATAGTGTAGTGAGTTCGGCAAGTAATTACTATAAAATAGGGTTATGGATGCAGTTCATGCTAAGATGACTATGTTTATTATTATTTTTCATACTACTGTTGAATGATCAGTAACATTGCAATCTGTATACTATCAACTTAATGAAAAGCCTGCAGCAATTTATTTCTAAAATAATTTCAATACACAAAATATTACGCAGAAAATGTCAGAACTGGAACATATTTTATAATAATTAAAAACATATATATTGACAGGCAGCAGGAGTTTTGGTGTTTCTATGAAAGGCAATGAATTGCTTCACTTAATTTTCATCAGGTGTTCAAAAAATTGAAAAAATTGAAAGGGAAATGTTTCTAGATTTCCATATTTAATTTATATGGCCTGGTTTCTTCTAAACCAGTACTTCTTTACATTTTTTTGCTTGTATTTATAACATTTTACAAAAGTGAGGGAAAAAATAAAAAAAAAATTGTAGCTTAAACATTGGAGACAGCAAGATATACAGAATTTTTATTTTTATTTTATTAAAAGAACAGTAGCTATTTAGATGATCATATCTTTTCATTCATCAATAACAATTCTAATTTTCATTATTGAGTCTAATATTTTCCAAGAAATAAAGAAAATAAAAATTAATGAGGCAGGCATGAAGGAGGGAAGAGGAGAGAGAGAAAGAAACAGAGAGAGAGAGAGAAAGAGAGAGAGAGAGAGAGAGAGAGAGAGAGAGGGAGAGAGAGAGAGAGAGAGAGATGGAACTTTTTAGTTTTACGAATCTTTAAGATCAGGACTGTTTTCTATCCATCTCCTTCTCACCACCCAGCACCCCCATACTGCTTTCTACTTTGGCTGCCATACAATAGTACTTTACAAGTGGATGAATTTATGAATAGTACAGTGTTCCAACAGTGCCACACTGCAAGTGTCTCCAGAACGTCCCTCACTTGATCAGAATAATAAATATTCCTTCTCACCTACTTTGAGATCTCATCCAGGTGAGTTTGCTAATGCTGACAGTACAGTTCGTGAAAGTGGAAAGGAGTGTTTGAATTAGTACTGATAATTACTGGGTGTAGATTAGAGAAAAGGTTGGGGAAGTGAGGGATAAGTAAGGCATTAAAGTTTCTCAAGAACTTATGCATTATCCTTTTTACTGGGAGTCAGTGGAAAAAGAGCCTCATCAAAGAGAAAATGGAAGCTCAATGGACTTTAACATTAGGTAAGCACAAATTTGATAACCATCAATGGAAGTTATTACTCATACTTTTGTTAGTGTAAGTGGATTTTTTATTTATCATACAGACAATGCTTTATTTATTCTTTCTGGATGTTCTTCCTTTATTTGTGTTTATCAAAGTTTCTCATCTATAACAATTTCCTTTTCCTTGAAGAATTTCTTTGAATATTGCAGGGCATATCTGGCAATGAACTCTGACAGATTTTGTTTATTTATCTTAGAAAGTTTTTATTTCTCTTTTCCTATTGAAAGATAACTTATGAGGGGGTGGAAAAAGACGGCTGGATAGAAACCTCCAGCAATTGTCCTTCCACACAAACACAAAATTCAACAACTACCCACACAAGCAAATACCATCAGATGAATCAAAAATCAGGTGAGCAATCATACTACCTGGTATTAATGTTATATCAAGGAGAGAGGCATTGAAGAAGACAGAAAAGACAATCTTGCATTGCCTGTGCCACCCCTTCCCCATCCCCTGGCAGTGCTAAGCCAATATGCCAAGTTGCAAGAGAATCTGTGTGCCTGGGGGAGGGATACTGAAGTGATTGTGAGACTTTGCATTGGAACTCAGAGCCACCCTGGCACAGAAGAATGCAGCACAAAGTAGAATTCTGTTGATGTCCATGGTGGGAGTATTTAGACCAGCCTAGCCAGAGGAAAATCCTCCACTCTGAAAACCAAGTTCTGGCTAGCCACACCACTGGCTAAAAAAAGCAGCCCCAGGCCTGGACTAAATTCCTAATGAAGTCCAGTAATGAAGGATGCAGTCCTTGGGCAATTCCTGTGGCTGTGCTGGCTCAGAGCCAGTGGACTTGGGGTGTATGTGACACAGTGACATACCAGGAGCAGCAGCCAAGCCAGTACCTGTGTCACACCTCCCCCAGTTGCAGGCAGTATGGCGCAAGGAGAGTCTTCTTCCATCAGGGAAAGAAAAGAGTCCAGAGAACCTTGTTTGGCAATTTAGGTACCAGCTCAGCCACAGTAAATTAAAGTCCTAAGCAGACTCCTGAAGCTCTGGAGTCTAGGCATTGGTTCCTGGACAGCATTTTTGGATCCACTCTGGGCCAGAAGGAAACATGCTGCCCTGCAGGGAAGGACCCAGACCTGGCAGGATTCACCACCTGCTGACTAAAGAGCCTTTAGGCTTTGAGTCAAAATCAGAGGTAGCCAAGCAACATTCTCCATGGGCCTTGGGTGATACTGGGCTGGCTTCAGGTGTGACTTGGCTCCGGTGGCCAAGAGGGAGTGCCCACATCACTCCTCCCCCAACTCCAGCAACCTACCACAGAGAATAAAGGAAGAGACTGAGGGATTTTGCCTGGTAATCCAGGGATTCTCTCATATGTTACAATAGTACACCAAGGCCATGCTACCAGGAGTCTGAAAGAGTCACAGCATTACTGGGCTTGGGGCACTGCCAGTACTGACACAGCTGCAGTGATGAAAGATTTAGATCACAACACTCAATTCTCTTTAAATATCTGGGAAGACTTCTCAGGAAGGACGGGTTCAAACAAGCCCAGACTTGGAAGATTAAAATAAATATCTAAATCTTCAATGTCCAGACATCGAATAACATCCACAAGCATCAAGAACATCCAAGAAAACATGACTTCATCAAATGAACCCAATAGGGTACCAGTTACCAATCTTAGAGTGATGGAAATAAGTGACCTTTCAGACAAAGAATTCAATATGGCTGTCCTGAAGAAGCTCAATGAACTTTAAGACAATATAGAGAAGGAATTCAGAAGCCTATCAGAAAAATTTTAAAAAAGAGAATGAAATAATAAAATCAAGTAAAAATTCTGGAGCTGAAGAATTCAATTGACAAACTGAGAAATGCATCATAGTTTGCAACAGGTAAGAGATACCAATGGATTTTTAAATTATTTTTCTTTATTAAATGGTAGCATTTACCTTGGAGATCTTGCCTTAACTTCAAGGAATGGACACATGCATCTTCCTTTGCTCTTTGAATGGAAATTAAGTGAATTGGTGGGACACAGCTCACCATGTGACCTCTTTGTTTTCATTGGTGTTTAGCCTTTCACCTGACCTTCGATCTCCAATTTAGTTTAGTACTATCAATTTTTTGGTTTAGTGTATTTGGGCTTTGTATTTAACTTTTGATCTGTGGTGTTTTTCTTGACCTCTGCTCTTATATATTTTAGATCTTCATAGATAAATAAAGCTAAGAAGATGGAACTCTTCCTCCAAGAAGCCATTGATTTAATAAAAGAAAGTTAATAAAAGAAAGGAAATATCAGTTGAAAAGCAAAGAAAGTGTCAAGGATAAGCTCCTGATACATCACAGACAAAGAGCTAGAATAAACAAATGCTTTAAATTATATGCAAAGCAATTTTTTTCCATAGAGCTAAAACCCTGATGAAGGGTTTGCTTGATATCAGGCCCAAATGCTAGTGGCTACCAATGAATGCCAAACCTATGGGAAGATCCTAGATAAACATTTTGTTTAAAATAGGTAAATCTTAGTGCTTCAATACTATTCTTATTTAAGAATGACCTTGGCTATTTTATTTATGATTTGGCTAAGTTTCCTCAATTATATATTTTTTTTTCAAAATTAACTAATTGAAGACTGTCAAGCAAAATAAATGCTTATTTCTTTTATTGTGGCTGAATGTTTTCAAACTTTTAAAAATAATAAAGGTAGCTCGCAGACTCACAATGTTGTTTCCAGAAGATCATGTATTATTTTCCAATTTCTTCTTGGGGTTTTGATATGAACTTGCTCATTGAGTATCTCTATTTCTATAAGTAGCTCTATTTGAATTGTTTATCTCTATGGTACTTTCTTAGTATTAATACTTGATCTAGTTATATCCCACAATTTATGAATTTAGTCTCTTTCCCATACACTCCTAGCCACAGAGTGTTCAGCCCCTTTCTACTTTTGACTTCATACTTCTGTTTTTGTACTTATGGATTTACACTGGTGTTGGTTTCAAAGTAGGAGATGAGTAAACACTATAATTTCAATCTCTAGGAAGCCCCTAAAGGTCACTTAATATACCTGTAATTGTGAGTCAGAAACATAGCCAAAGTAAGATTTCTTTATCAAGCTATTACTTAAATGCAGAAGTCTCAAGATTAGGAGAATTCAAACCTTAAACAGTAAATAAGACTGAAGTGAAAATGTGAACAGAGATATGCTATTTGGAAGTCAGTTTTGGGAAATGACATCAGGGTAGGAATCAGCTAGCAATGTCACCAAAGAGCCAGAATTATTAGCTCTTCAAGTTCAGAACCCTGTATCCATATCGAATTAAACTTTTTCTATCTGTAGTTGAGGATTTATGTAGGAACAACATTGTAAGTTGAGAATGTGGAAGAAGAATAAAGATATGCAATTGGATGAAAAAGACTACATTTTTATTACCAAATGATTTCTTCTGTATTATTACGGCCAAGTTCATAGACCATGGCTGAGAATGATTAAGGACACTTTAATCCGTGGTATTTTTTGCAGGTAGGGATTACATGATTTTTTCATATAGTCAATTCCTTATGAGTATTTTTAAATTGATTTCAAATAAAAAGAGGAAACTGAATCCATATGGTTAACATTTGGTCTTTGAAAAAAGAATATATTCATTATAAAAATAACAATAGTTACTATCTATTGAATAGCTACTATGTGCAGAAGTGGGCTACACTATTTGCATATAAAACTTAATTTAATCTTTTTAATAACCTTGCAAGAGGGATGATATTATTATCTCTATTTTATTGATAGGGAAACAAGATTAGAAATAATACATGCCTTTCCATAGATCACACAAGGTACAAGTGGTTTCAGAGTTTCTGATCTTTCCTCTAACCCATGAAATTTTCCTTACCTGCCAAAGTGTGTTCAGAAGTAGTTTATACTTGTATTTTAAAAGGCATATATTGAGCACCCACTGTATGTCAGATGCTATGTTGTATTTCTGGGGTAAAACAGAACTATCATGAACCAAAGGTTCTAATGGAAAAAAAAACTAAACTAATGAGTAAACAGAAAATTAGAATGCTTTTTCATAAGGGTTGATATGGAAATATGTACTTGATATTAGGAGCACAATTGTAGTGATTTTAAAAACAACCATAATGCACCTGTATACAAAAAAATGTATAAAAAGTAACAGATATTCTTCATGTATAATAAAAACAACTCATAAAATAATCAAATTGTGTAGTGTAATTTCATTTTTAACTGGAATTAAATTAATTTTAAAAATTTAAATTAAATTAATTTTAATTATTTAGGTGTTGTGAGTTTATTTAGTACTCACATGGTTTTGGGAAAAAAAAAATCACTCAATTCTCACAGCCAATTACAAGATTTAATTACCTGCTGATCTATGACTTGCTCATAAAGCCTGTATTTGGCTGGAACCTGGTTACTATATGGCAATCCTAGCTACTAATCATCTGAATACTAGTTACTTTCTTCTTAAAATTTTATATCTAAGTTAATCAAAATTTCACCCTCAGTTCTCTTTGTTTCTCACCATCTTGTTTTCCTGAACAATCTTGTTCACATTCATGCTGATTTCTCTGAATCTATTTCTACAGCCCTTCACTTCTCTTGAAATCTTTGGATATATTTCTAATTGTTGATTGACCTGATATCTCCATTGTACCCTCTACTTTACTCTCATGTAAATTCCCTTTTCTCAGTCATAAAATTAGTTGATGACACTATCATGAGCCAAATATCTAATGCCAAATCCCTAATCTCTTACGCTACACCACCAATTACCATTATTTCATCTAATTCTAAAACGCTAGTGATTATGATTTTCATTTTGTTTCTAGAAAATCTCTGACAATTAAGTTATACCTCAATGCTAACTTCTCACTTAGGATATTATTTTATACTCCACAGTGTTTTTATACTTAAATAGGCATTGGTTTTGTCATCAATTGCTTCTACACTCACATTAAGAACAAAATATAAGGAAAATAATTTAACTGCTTCACCTTCAAAGTCCTATTGTTCTGAACTTCAAAGCTCACAGCTCTTATGAAACAGTAGCATAAGGGGGAAAACAAAACAAGGTATCTTTCAATGTGATGAACAGAACCATGTCTCACATATCAATACTATAATAACATTGCATGCATTAATAAATAGTCTTAATGCTCCACTCGAAAATATTAATAGATTGGTTGAATGGATAAAACACACAACCTATGTAAATGTAGTCTCCAAGAAACTCATCTAAC
The DNA here is from genome assembly GCA_004363605.1 of Indri indri. Taxonomy (NCBI): domain Eukaryota; kingdom Metazoa; phylum Chordata; class Mammalia; order Primates; family Indriidae; genus Indri; species Indri indri. Next base: position 68,470 of record RJWJ010000840.1, read on the forward strand.
CCTCAAGGACTCTCACAGACAAGAGGTAAAAGGATGGAAAAAATATTCCATGTAAATGGAAACCAAAAGTGAGCAGGAATCGCTATTTTCGTATTGGATAGAATTAAGTAATTGTTAATGTCTGTGTTTTCACATTCAACTGTGCCCTAGAGCAATGGTGATACAGTGTCCACAAAAGAACTAAAAGCCATTGGTTCTGAGCTATTTATCCAGCTTTAAAAAAATTAAACATTTTTACAGCAGTTTTAGGTTCACAACAAAAGTAAGAGTAAAATAAAGATTATTCCTATTATCCTTATCCCTAAACACATATGATCCCCCACACTATCAACATCCCATGCTACAGTGGTATATTTGTTACAATTGATGAACCTATATTGACACATAATTATCATCGAAGTTTATGATTTACCTTAGGGTTCACTCTTATTTTATATTCTATGTGTTTTGACAAAAGTTTAATGACATAAATCCAGCATTATAGAATCATGGAGAATAGTTTTACTGTCCTAAAAATCTTCCATGCTTTGCCTATTCATCACTTCCCTTTCATAACCCATCTTTTTGCTGTCTTTATAGTTTTGCCTTTTTCAGAATGTCATGTAGTTGGAATTGTACACATTTTAATATTGGTTTCTTTCACTTAGTAATATGCATATAAGATTCCTTCATGTCTCTTCATGGCTTGACAACTCGTTTCTTTTTAGTGCTGAATAATATTCCATCATCTGCATGTACCACAGTTTGTTTATCCACCCACTTGTCTCTTAGTTGCTGCCTAGTTTTAATAATTTTGAATAAAGGTGCTGTAAGTATTTGTGTGCAAGTTTCTGTGTGGACATAATTTTTTAATTCATTTGGGTAAATACCAAGGAGCACAATAGCTGGATCATATGGTAAAATAATGTTTTTTTTTTTAAGAAATTCAGAAACAGCCAAACTGTCTTCCAGAGTGTCTGTAGCATTTTGCTTTCTCACAGCAATGAATGAGAGTTCCTGTTGCTCCACATCCTTGCTATCATTTGATGTCAGTGTTTTGGGTTTTGGTCATTCTAATAGGTGTGTGGTGGTATCCCACTGTTGTTTCAGAATTTTCTGATGACATATGATGTTGAGCATCATTTCTTTCTGTTGTGGAAGATTATTAATTATTAATTCAATATCTTGAATGGATACAGGCCTATTCATATAGTTTATTTCTTATTGTGTAAATTTTGGCAGATTTTATCTTTTATGGAATTGATTCTTTTTATCAAGGTTTTCAAATTTGTGGGTTTTCAAATAATATTCCTTAGTATCCTTTTAATGTCCTTGATATTTGTAGGGTTGTCTCCTCTTTGTTTCAGATATTGGTAATTCATGTCATCTCTCTTTCTTCTTAGCCTGGCTAGATGCTTATCAATTTTACTGATTTTTCAAAGAACAAGCTTTTATTTTATTGAATTTTCTCTACTGATTTTCTGTTTTCTATTTCATTGATTTCTGCTTTAATTTATATTATTTCTTTTTTTCTGTTTGCTTTGAATTTAATTTGTTTTTTTTTTCTCGTTTCATGGGATGAAAACTTAGATTGTTGATCTTGATTTTTTTCTTCTTTTTTAATGGATGCATTCAAATGCTTTAAATTTCCCTCTAAGCACTGTTTTCACTCTGTCTCATAAATTTCTGTAAGTTGCTTTTTATTTTCATTTAGTTCAAAATACTTTTCAAAATTTTTCTCAATATTGACCCAGGTGTCATTTTTATTTATTTATTTTGGGTTTTTCATTTGTTTGTTTGTTTGTTTGTTTTGTTTTGTTTCAGCATATTACAGGGGTACGAATGTTTAGATTACAAATATTGCCTTCACCCCACCTGAGTCAGAGCTTCGAGCATGTCCATCTCTCAGATGGTGCTCACTGTACCCGGTAGGTGTGAATATACCCATCCCCTCCCCCTCCCCCTCCCACCTGCCCAACACCAATGAATGTTACTACTATATATGCAAATAAGTGTTGATTGGTTAATACCAATTTGATGGTGAGCACATGTCATACTTGTTTTTCCATTCTTGTGATACTTCACTTAGTAGAATGGGATCCATTTCTATCGAGAATAATGCAAGAGGTGCTAGATCATTGTTTTTTTGTGGCTGAGTAGAACTCCATGGTATATATATATATACCACATTTTCTTAATTCACTCATGGATTGATGGGCACTTGGGTTGTTTCCACATCTTCGCAATTGTGAATTGTGCTACTATAAACATTCTAGTGCAGATGTCTTTTTTATAAAATGTCTTGTTTTTCTTTGAGTAGGTGCCCAGATATTGGATTGCTGGATCAAATGGTAGTAATATGGTGGAAACTCAAAGAGCTACAAGTAGAGCCATGTGTTGTTTAAAAAATGTGTTTTTAATCTCCAAATATTTTGGGATTTTCCAGCTATTTATCTGTTATCAATTTCTAGTATAATTTTTTTCTTTTGTCCGAGAGCAGACACTGTATGATTTCTGTTTTTTTGGAGCTTATTATTAACGTGTGTTTTGTGATACAGAGTGTGATCCATTTTGGTGAATGTTCCATGTACAGTAGAGAAGAATGTAATATTCTGTTTTTAGATGAAGTAGTCTACGGGTGTCAATTATATCCAGTTGATTGAAGCTACTGTTGAGTTCATAAGCCAGCTTTTTAGTTACCCACTGAAGTTCAGAAACTGCGCTAAACAAATTCAACTAATCTTCCTCTCAAGCAATCAATTGATTATTACTGATTATTAGAATACTCTATTTTGGTTTCTGGGATCTATTGCAAGCCTCTGACATATATTCAACACCAAGTTTTGGTGTTGGTGATTTTTATACTTGAGCATACTCAGGCAATGACAACTGTCAGGAAAAGTTGTCCAGACTTGTAAATGCTGAGAGAGAGAGATTACTAGATTATTTTTGTAGTGTGGGGCTGGACACTATCTAGTAGATTCACTGTAGATTATCTGACTTTATGAAGGTGTGCGCATGTGTTTCTCTATTACCTAGGCTATTCTATAACTCTACTGAGGTAGAAGTTAAATAGAAAAAAAATAGACATGAACTTATCTATAGAAATGAAAATGCATTTTGTCTGATAGAGATAAATTTCTGCCTAGTAGTAAAAATGGGCCCACCAGTTACATTTTATCGCCTTATAAGCTATTAACTAGTTTTTCATCCCTTAGTTAATTTGTTCTGGCATTCTAGATTGCTTATGTATATATGTTGCTTCTTCAAATTTTCCATTGAAGTAGTTTCAAATCTTACTGGTATCAATTGATTAATGAATTGAAGAGATCTTAAGCATGTGTTAATTTTACATTTGCATGTGTTATGATCGATTTCCCTTTTTGAATATTATACTTTAACATAATTATGCCATGATAGCCACCTGTCCATCAGTGATTATAAAACAGTGATTGTAAGACATTGTAAGATTTCAGAAATTTTAAAATGTATAATATGTGCATCTTCAAATTGGTGAAATATGGTAATCACTAAACCATATATTAATTCTTGCTCCAAATACACTTGAATATATCCTCTTCCTTTAATCTCTACTACCTTTGTCTGAGTTTCTTTGCTTCTCATTTGGAATGTTTCAGTAACTTCCTAACTGATCTTACATTAGTCTTAATTAGTTCCAGTTCATTCTTTGCAATGCTTCCTGAGAATAGCTCTAAACCCAAATTTTTATGTAACACTACTGTTTCAGAGCCTTCAATGATCCTACTTCTTGTTGTAGTATATCAGAACCTTTGCCATTAAAATCTTTCATATCTTGCTTCCAACTTTATCTTTTTCTTAACAGATCTCATCCTTTTCTGACTTTCTTAGAGATCTTTCGCTTGTAGTATTGCTTTATGCTATATTTTTCAATTTCCTACAAGCTTTTCTATAAGTTTTATTGTTTCAGACTACTTTGCAGACCATATACCTTCCTACATATCTTTTTGATTTGTATTTATAAAGGTAGTTTACTTAATCATAGAAACTTCTGAATGGTTGTCTTAAATATTTATGTTGCGTGTTACTCTTTGGACAAGGATTTTAAAAAATTCCAGGTCACTTACTGAGTACGTGTTGAGTCTTAATTAAATTCTACATTCAAATTTAAAGATAGTAATCATATAAATATGTTCTGAAGATGATTCCAAAATCAATTAAAGTAATAACTGGATCTACTTCCTCTCTTTCCATTTTGGAACATCTAAAATATAAATTAAGATAATTAAACAGATTGTAATAAACCACAACAAAAATAAATTTAATTAATACTTATTAGCATTTTAATTTGAGCTTTCCTTATAGTGTAATCTTAGGCAATAGATATAGATATTAACACAGGTCAGATATAAACATTAATATATGTGTGTTTAAAGATTAGTATACATGTAAACATTCACTTTTGTACTTGGTTTTAAATCTCACACAGAATGGAGTTTTTCACACCAAAAGGAATCTGATTAAGAAAAAAATTTTATAAAATAAATATTTTTATATAAAAAGTAGCTTTTATTATGGATAACTGAGAAACAAGCTAGAGAGAAGCTTTATTTGAAGATGAATTTTTTCTTCATTTTTTTTAAAGTTGTATTAGAAAAAAAGTTACTACATTAACAAATCTCTTTATTGAAATGTTTTATTCCTCTTTCCCAAGTTACTAAATTATTGGAGTGGAAACACAGATTTTAGGGAAAATGAGTCTCTATTTTTTGTAGAATTATCAAGGGATATTTTATTTGTATCTTGTTAAAAATAAATATTTATATCAAAATTTTACCTTGCACATTTGTCTGAATTGAACAGACTTTATCAACAGGAGGTCCTGTTTATATATGTTTAGTCATCAAAACTTCCATTGTAACTAAACCAGTCCACGGACATGTTATACTCTTTCTAGTTCTCTTACTTTTGTTATGTTGTACATGAAAGAGGGTTTGGCTACAAATTATTATTTGTTTGAAAAAACAAATTTTTCTCTTCTTTCTATAATATAACTAATTTCATCTTGCTCTTGAGCTACTATTTATACCCTAAGGAGAACACAAACAATAGCAAACAAACAAGAAATAAATCAAAAAATCATCAAACCCTAAGTACGTGCATTTAAAGGAACTTCAATTCTCCTGGATTTAAAGTCATTGCTCTCATGTGTCATGATCTCAGCCAATTTCTTTATTTCAATCAATTATGAATTTCTGCTCAGTTATTTATTGATTCCTATCTTCACTCTTCTCCTGCCCATCTGTCTGGCAGCTACTCAAAGTTTCAGTGAGTTTAAATATTCTCTTAGTAAAGGAAAGGGATATCTGGTTCTTATGTGGTTGATTCTGAGGTTTTTCTTATCTAGGCTTATGTCTGAAATTCTTTCACTGATATCTGCTAAAATATGACTAGAACCATGTGGTGATTTGTGCACTAGTCTGGCAAACAATGCTGAAGTCCACAGTCTCAAGTCATGAAGCCTTCCATTTTCACGCCTTCTCTTTTGAAACTCAGATTTTTCTTCACTGTTTCAGTATCTCTCCTTGAACACATGGGAATCATTAAATCCCCTGATTAGTGTTTGTGATGATGTAAAAGCAATGAGGGGGGATTGCTCAGCACAAACCCAGGCAGTGGCACCAATCTGTAATAGCAGTTATTGTATTCTTCACTACAGTTAACTGATATTTTGCAAATGACTAGTCACAAAATGCATGGGTAAAACACCGACTAAAATACAAGATAAATCAATGGATTTTGAAGTAACAGTGTAAGGACGAGAAACTACCGGTTGCCTCCAGCTTCGTATTCCTTTCTCAAGGTTTTAGGCCATTTGGGATCTTTTTAGGCTCTATATCAATTTTAGGATTCATATTTCTAATTCTGTAAAAAATGCTATTGAGATTTTGATAGGGATTGCATTGCATCTGTAAATTGCTTTAGGTAGTATGGAGTTTTTAAGAACATTAAGTCTTTAAATCCATGGATAGGGGATGTCTTTCCCTCTATTTAAATAAAAACCACACTGAGATATCACCTCACATATGTTAGCATGGCTATTATTTTTTAAAAAACACAAAAGATAACGAATGGTAAGAGCATGAAGAAAACAGAACCTTTGGCAGGAATATAAAATGGTGCAGCTTCTGTGGAAGACAGTATGGAGATTCCTAAAAATCTTAAAAATAAAAATACTATATTATCCAGCAATCCCTCTTCTGGGTGTCTATTTGAAAGCATTGAAATCAGCATCTTGAAGAGACATTTGCAGCCCCCATTCATTGCCACATTATTCACAACATGTGGAAACAAACTAAATGTTCATCAAGGGACGAATGGATAAAAAATGTGAGATATATATATATATGTATGTATATAAAATATAAAAATATATATGAATAATATTCAGTAATAGGAATAAAATCCTGCCATCTGTAACAACATGACTGAGTCTTGAGGTTATATGCTAAGTGAAATAAGCTAGTAATAATAAGACAAAAACTGCATAATACCACTTATATGAGGAATCAGATGAGATCAGTTATGTTCAGGGTGGCATGGCTGTAGACAGGAATCTAAACTATGGAGCAGAGAGTAGCATTGTTGCCAGGGGCTATGAGGAAGAGGAAATGGGGAGTTGCTATTCATTAGGTATAAAGTTTCAGTTATAAAAGATGAATAAGTTCTAGAAATATCTATATAGCACTGTGCCTTTAGTTAACAATACTGTATTTAGTACACTTAAAAATATGTCAAGAGGGTAGATCTCATGTTAAGTGTTTTTTATCATAATTTATTAAATAAATAAATACCACTTTTTGAGTGTTGGTATATTGCCATAAAAGAATATTCACAATTATCTTTTAAAAAGTAATTAAAATGCTGCTCTCTTTGTTGTCTAAATGTCAGAGTGTGGCTTGGAATTCTTTAATCACACCAAAATATCACAAGAAATATGTTGTTTACTGAAAAAGCAGATATGGAAACCAGCTCTATCACACCAAAAATTAAAAAAAAAATTATAAACATTTAAATCAAACCCTTTCTTGTGGAAATTTGCTAGTTTTTCATTAAATACGTTAACATTAAAATTTTCTGCTTGAATTTCTGGTTCGCTAAGCATTAGATTTTGAATTTCTAATATGGTAAGTATTATGACTCTGAGAAGTCCTCAATAATTTTCAAGAGTATCAAGTGGTCCCGATATCAAAGAATTAAGAGAACCTCTGTTCTAAACACCACACCAGCAAGGCAACCTGAGGTGCTTCTCAAGTTCATCCATCTTGATTTCTTCAGCAAATTCCACTCTGCAACCCTGGAAGTACCATATTGTCTTGAGAAGCAAAAAGCAATATTTGCTCATTTAGACTTTTCTATCACCCATTTCTCCCCACTCCACACATCTGACTTCTTAATCTTGTGTCTCTCATTTCAGAATGCACCCTTTTCCAACAGACTACTTTCTACAAATGCTTTCTCAGTCTTATCTGGAAAACCAAGTTTTTGAGACAATTGACTCACAATATTCTTTTAAAACTTTATTTTGAATTTCAGAACTTAGAAAAGAAATAATGATCTTCATTGTTTTAAATCATGTCTCTCTTTCATGGGATAATTGGCCTCAGCCATGGGTTTATTATTCTTAATGGTTAAAAGACTGAAGGAAAAAAATATGTACATATTAATACATATTAATTATATATTTATATATTAATATAAACATACACATTTTCACATGCCCACATACATAAAAAAATAAAGTAAGTTGGGTGATTGGGTGATATTCCAAAACATTATCCCACTAATATTGATTGTCTTCAGAACATTGTGTTATTATGTTCTCTTCAAATTCAATGACCGTACAGGCTATTTTATCTGTGGTAACATTACTAATCTCTTCTCTTTTAATAATGTATTTATTTATGAATTTTTAGATTGAGTAGCATTTACGGGCTGAATTGTGTCCCTCGCTCCAAATTCATGTGTGTACTATGCTGAGTACTTCAGAATGTGACTCTGTTTTGATATAGGATCTCTAATGTGATAATTAAGGTAAAATGAGGCCATATAGGTGGGCCCTAATCCAGTATGAACAGTGTCCTTGTAAGAAGAGGAGATTCTGACATAGACACACACAGAGGAAAGGCAACGTGATGATGGAAGGAGAAGTTAGACATCTACTGACCAAGGAGGGAGATCTGAGAAGAAATCAGTCTTGCTGACAACTTGATCTCAGAATTCTAGCTTCTGGAACTGTGAGAAGCATAAAACTAATTAGACTAGATATCCTCTGTGTTCTTCAAAGTTAAGGTCAAGTATCACTTCTTCTAAAAATATGTTTCCAAAGTCTCACCTGATTTATATGTTTATTTTACTTTTTATGGTATCATTTCACACTGGGATTCATTCGCACTTTCAACATAATAGTTATCTCACTGCACTGAAATTGACAATTTACTTGACTCCATCCATCATTACCAAAATATCTCTTGATGGAGGGATCCACATTTTATTCACCTTGGCATGCTCCAGTCACTTGTAATGTCAGTTATCTTATGTAAATACTCAATGAAAATTGTTTTTCTAATGCAAGAATACATTTTTGGCATAAAAGGATCATAGTGTTGGAAAAACTTGCCATATTTTTGAAACAGGCAAAAAAATGACAGACTATTCTTACAATGGAATGCTTGATGTCTAGTATACTCTTGGAGTTTTTGATTCTATAGGGATCTATTTCTATTTTTGGTATTGACTGTTCTATTTTGAAATTTTAGAGAGAGTAGTTAACTTGTATAACATTCATGATGGTTCCTGAAATGGTTCCTGTTCATAAGGATACAAGCAAATTTTTTTCTGGTAGGGATATGAAAATGCTTTTATTGCATCCTCCCTAACCCAAGAGATGATTCCAAACACTACATTTTACTTTCCTTTGGATATTAAGCAGTTATGCATTTATTTGCAAATAAATTTCAGCATTCCTAATTGTGTTTGTCTTCGTATTTAATTTTGTATTGATACATAATAGTTGCACATACTTTGAGGATACATATGATATTTTGATATATTCATGTAATGTGCAACAATAAAATCAGGGTAATAGGAATATCCATCACTTCAAGCATTTATCTTTTCTTTATTCTGGGAACATTTAAATTCTTTTCTTGTAGCTATTTTGAAATATACAATAGATTATAGTTAACAATATTCACCCTAGTGAGCTATAGAACACTAGATCTTTTTCCTTCTATTTAACTGTATTTTTGTACCCACTAATTAGCCTCTCATTGTTCTTTCCTCCCCTCCTATGCATCCCAGCCTCTAGTTACCACCAATCTACTCTTTATAATGAGATCTAAATTTTTAGCTTCCATATATGAGTGAGAAAATGTGATATTTGTCTTTCTGTGCCTGGCTTATTTCACTTAACATCATGACCTATAATTCCCTCCATGTTGCTGCAAATGACAGGATTTCATTCTTTTTAAGGCAGAAGAATATTTCATTGTGTATATATAGCATATTTTCTTTACTCATTCATCTGTTGATGGACACTTAGGTTGATTTTGGCTATTGTGAATAGTGCTACAACAAACACGAAAGTGCAGATATCTCTTTGATTTATTGATTTCTTTATTTGGGCTGTTTACACAGTAATGGGATTGCCAGATCATATGGTGTTCTATTTTTACTTTTTTGAGGAACCTCCGTGGTATTTTATATAATGGCTGTGTTAATTTATGGTCCCACTAATGATGTATAGGTGTTTCCTGTTTTCCATATCTTTGCCAGTATCTATTATTTTTTGTTTTTTTTTTTTGATAAAAACCATATTAACTGGGATGAGATGATATCTCATTGCATTTTTGATTTGCATTTCTCTGATGATTAGTGATACTGAGCATTTTTTATATGTCTGTTTGTCATTTGTATGTCTCCTTTTGAAAATGTCTATTGATATCTTTTGCCTAGTATTTTAATCAGATTATTTTTTCCTATTAAATTGTTTGATTTCCTTATATATTCAGGTTGTTAACCATTATCAGATGGATAGTTTGCAAATATTTCTCCCATTTTGTAGGCTGTCTTTTCATTTTGTTGATTGTTTGCTGTACAGAAGCCTTTTAACTTTATGTAATCCCATTTGTCTATTTTTGCTTTTGTTGCCTGTTTTTTAGGTCTTATCCAAAAATATTTGCGAAATCAATATTCTGAAGTATTTCCCTAATGTTTTCTTCCAGTAGTTTTGTAGTTTCAGGTGTTAGAGTTAAGTCTTTTATCCATTTTGATTTATTGTTTGTATATGTTGTTTGTATATGTTGTGAGATAGGGATTTAGTTTCATTCTTCTGCATATGGCTATCCAATTTTCCCAGATCTATTTATTGAAGAGACTATCCTTTCCCCAATGTATGTTCTTGGTGTCTTTGTTGAAAATAGGTGGGCTGTAGGTGTATGGGTTTATTTTTGGGTTCTCCATTTTATTACATTGGTCTGTGTGTCTGTTTTTATACCAATACTATGCTGTTTTGATTACTCTGCCTTTGTAGTATGTTTTTACTTCAAAGTGTGATACCTTCGGCTTTCTTCTTTTTGCTCAGGATTTCCTTGGCTATCCAGAGTCTTTTGTGGTTCCATACAAATTTTGTGATTTTTTTTCTGTGTCTGTAAAGAATGTCATTGATATTTTGATAGAGATTGCATTGAATCTGTATGTTACTTTGGAGAGTATTCACATCTTAACAATATTAATTCTTCTAATATATTTAGCTATTATAAATGAATTACTTTCTTGATTCCTTTTTCAAATTATTCACTTTTGGCATGCATAAATGCTCCTAATTTTTGTGCGTTGATTTTGTATCCTGCACCTTTACTGAATTCATTTACCAGTAATAGTTTTCTTGGTGGAGTTTTTAGGTTTTCCTAATATAAGATTATGTCATATGGGAACAAGACTAATTTTACTTCTTCCTTTCCAATTTGGATGCACTTTATTTTTTTCTCTTTGCTAATTGCTCTGGCTAGTCCTCCTAGTGTTATGTTGAATAAAATTAGTCAAAGTAGGAATCCTTGTTTTGTTCCAGATCTTAGAAGAAAGGCTTTCAATTTTTTCCTATTCAATATGATGTTATCTGTGGGTTTGTCATGCATTATCTTTATTGTTTTGTGGTATATTCCATCTATACTCAGTTTGTTGAGAGTTTTTACCATGAGGGATGTTGAATTTTATTGAATGCTTTTTCAGCATCTATTCAAATGATCATATGATTTTTGTGCTTGATTCTGTTAATGTGATGTAGCGTGTTTATTGATTTGTGTTTTGTTGAACCATCCTTGTATCCGTGGTATGAATCTTACTTGATCATGATAAGTTATCTTTTTAATGTGTTATTGAATTTTATTTCCTAGTATTTTGTTGAGGATTTTTTGCATCTACATTCATCAGGGATAATGGCTTGTAATTTTCTTTCTTTCTTTCTTTCTTTTTTTTTTTTTTTTTTTTTTTTTTTTTTTTTTTTTTGCTATGTCTGGTTTTGGTATCTGGGTAATGTTGGCCTCATAGAATGAGAGTGTTCAGATATCTTTTGAACTACTTTTAACATGGTGCTGATTCCTTAACTTACTAATGTGTTAATATTTTGAAACATGTTCATTTTACATTTATAATTCATGCTTTTGCTTTTTAAAAATGATTCTGTAACAATAGCATATTGACAGAAATTATCTCTATGGACTATTATATCAATTCACCCAGTTCAGTCTTAAATAAAAATTCACTTGCTATTTGCCAATTTTCTAGTTATTAAAAATTCTAGTAAAAAGAAGAAATTTGTACTTTTGCACTAAAGAAAAATCAATAGGAGATAATCTGCTATTATAGAAAGATCTTCCTTCCTTTATCTCTTCCTTCCTTTCTTTCCTTTTTTATTATTTTAAAAATTATGTTCTCTTTATTTGAAAGAGAAATTGAACCAGTATGTATTGACTGGACATCACAGGGCCAGTAGCACTTTGTTTACTTTTATTCTTTATAGTTTTCTTTGTATATAGTGAAGTCATTTGAATGAGTAGCTTTCTTTAATTCATTATTTCTATCATGTTGTTAGTGTGCTGTTATTCCAAATTCTGCTCATTTCAGGGTATTTTAACATTCTTTTTTATATTTTGATTAGAATACATTTGGCTTAATTAGAAATGTGAGATCAGAATGGATGATGGTAATGCTCAACCTTCACTTCAAACGATCTCACAGTCATTTCAAGAGGAGGTCAAAGAAATAAACCATAACTCATTAGCCTGGGGGTTTGAGTGATCTCTCTGCCATACTGGAAATTGGCAGCCTTTCTGTCTTTTGTCCTGAAGGAGTTTGAGTATTAAACGAATTGTTAAATATACCAAATGGACTGAGAGTAAAATAAAAGGCTCCACTTCCATGTATAGAATAGAAAAGACTATTAACTTCACAAAAGATTCCTTTTTGTTTAATATTCACAAGCAACTTCTATTTCAGTAACTTGTGACACACCACAGAGGAATATTTAAAGTACAGATGTTGTGAAACTTTTTTATTTTGTTTTATACAAAAATAGTTTTAATGATATCCCAAGCAATTACATAAAAAGGTCCTTTTGGGGGCAGAATAAAAACACTCTACATGTTTTATTTATGGTGAGTGATATGCCTAAAGCCACATGTCTACATATTTATATTTGAATGAATCAACCTTCTTTTTTAAAAGTAATGTTTTGTTAAAATGTTTTTTTCTTTAATATATTATTCTTCTTGATATTTAAATGTCATTTTGATTTCGTGAGGCAAATATCTCTGGTCAATTTCAAAATTTTGTTTTCAGAATTTATTGTGTACCTTTCTGAATTCAGTAGAATACCTGTGTTAGGAACCATACAAAACAAAAAGATGAATAAACCCTTTTCTGGAATGTAAATATTTTGTGTGGATTATTGATATAGATTAAATGATTGAAGATGAGAGCCAATATGTAATGCAGTAAGTTACTAACTTTGGAAGACTACAGTGGAAGCAGTCATTATAAAATGTAGAATTTAAAGACACATAAGTAAAGGAAATGATCTTTAGTAATACATACCAGTTTACGAGAAAAAAGTATTACAATAAATAATTTTGAAAGCATCTCTACATATGATCACCAGCCATTAAATAGATATATCCTTCTTAGCACTTTCTTCATATTTTGAGGTTCTTCTCATTTTTAACTCAACACTTCATGCAACAATTTACATTTTTACTTTTCAGCTGTCTGCTGTGAGGTCCTCATGATAGTGACTTTCATGTACATCTTTATATTATCGTTGTCTAGTCCTGGGCTTGGCACATAATGAGAGTTCAGTAATAATTTTTAATATTAAATAATGAATGCTTTTGCCTTTGTCATGTCTCAGTCTGGTAGCTCATATTCCTAGCTGGTTGGGCAACATTGGAATTCTATCTTGCATAAGATGTAAAAGTTTATGGACTTATTAAGAAGATGAAATTCTTTAAAGAAATATTAGCTAGCATATTGGATTTTTGTTTAGTTTTTGTTTCAAAAACTAATTACCGCACATTTAGCAGCTTAAAGAAATACCCATTTATTGGATCACAGTTCTGGAAGTGAGAACTCTGAACAAGCCCAACTGAATTCTCTGCTTAGTCTTTCAAGGCTCAAATCAAGTATCAGCTTGACTGAGCTTTTATCTGAAGACATTGGGAAGGGATCAACTTGTAAGCTTATTCAGGTTGTTGGCAAAATCCAGTTCCTTGTGGCTGTTGGTCTCCAGTCCCATTTCCTTGCTACCTGTCGGGCAGGAGCACTCTTTGCTCATAGATGTCACCCACGTTTCTTCTCAAATGGCTCCTCCATCTTCAAAGCAACAGCAGTTCATTGAGTCGTCATCACAATTTAAATCCCTCTGACTTCCCCTTCTATTACCGACTGGAGAAAACACTCTACTTTTAGAGGGCTCATGTACTTTAAGTCCAATTGAATAATTTCCTTTTTGCCACAAATAAGAGGAGTAACACCAGGGTGTGAAGGTTACCAGTTCCATTTTCAAAGTTCTGCCCTCCACAAAGATGTATATGAACTGTTAGATAAGAAGAAATTTAGGAAAAATGTGGGATAATTTGTATTAATTTTTTTAATCAGAGAAGACTTAAGGATAATTTTGCTATTTTTTTAAGTGTATAAAGGATTCTTCCTCAAAGACCAGCACCGTTCTATAATTAAGAATTATTTGTATCTTTCGAGGCAAAATCAAAATTTGTGAATAAGTTAGGAAAACAAAATGGGAAATCTTCTCATAAGATCTGAAGATACTATTTGTCTGCACATAAGTCCAACCACTCCAAATGAATTGACTTGCCAGTTTAGTACATCAGTGGGTTAAGAATATCAAACCATCTATTAAACATGTGAAACTCTAGGATACAGAATACTTCCTTCATAAAGAAAGAAAAATTTATTGAATTCCAGAGATTCTTTTCTTTTACATTAAAGTGGACATTTTCTTTATGTGAAATATATTTACATACATATATTAAAGTACATTTTTTGTGTGTTATTGAGATCTATTTATGGTAGAGTCAGCATGAAATTGAAATTCATTTGAAGTTCCAAATTATTTAGTATGGTTTCTTAATTGCATATTTCTGAGGGCCATCAACAAAGCTGAAAATCCCTTTGGTACAAAGAATTATAAATTAAAACACGTATGAACATGCCTATACAGCCACCATACAATTTTGTAGCTTTTTTTTATATGATCATCCTGGGAATACCACAGAAAAGACTGTGGTATTCTTGCAACAAAAGATCTTTTGTTGCAAGCCCAATGTCTATTACTTTGTTTACAAAATAAGCATCTTCATTCGGAAATATACTCTATCATGCTTCCTTTTTTTTCTTTCTTTTTATGGTTCAATGGTGGATTTGTATTTTTATCAGAAAGCATTGACTTTCAAAGCATAGTTTTGAAAAAGTTTATTGGGACTGAAAGTAACAGAAAACAGGGAATAATTAAGTATGATGTCTATTATATGAATTGTTTAACAGTAACAGTTTAGGCTTTAAAGTAAAACAAACAAAAAAAGGCCAACAGAAACTTAGCTTAATTTTTTTTTCATTCTTCCTGCACTTACTGAGATATTTGAAAATATCCTAACTTTTGTGAGACTTACTTTTCTCTTCTGTCAAATGAAGATTATACTATTAGCCTTATGGAGTTATGAAGAAGATTAAAATAATGCATATAAAATATTCCAGGTAGTAAATACCTCCACAGCAGCTGGTAAATATCAGTGGATTTACCTTTTGTAGTGGTCATGGAGAGTATGAGAGGAGGTAATGAATGGATTTCTTAATTCCCAAACTGAAAGGAAATAGAAGAAACTTTTTGAACATAAGGAAGACATACAATGATATTGTCCGTGAACTCCAAAGACAGTATATATAATCCCTATCAAAGAGCACAAATAAATTAGAATATGGGGGGAGGGTGGGCCAGAATCATTATATCAGTGTTGAAACGAAAAGAATCCATCCCCCAAAGAGTTTCCTTTCATGCTTACTCAAATCAACACAAATAAAATTCTCTTCATTGGTTTTCAAAAATTTTCATTGTCTACATTTTTTCATTTATACTTTGAACCGCTTTTTCATGACCTACTGTAAAATTTTTACATCTTAAAAAAAAACACAAAAATATAATAATTAAGACATTAGCTTCTAAAAATATGCTTCATAAAGTTGATATACTTGATTTTTATTTTGTGTTCTGTTTATGTTTAGATCTATGGCATTTCAAAACAATATTGAGATGATTGCAGTAACATTTGCAGTGACAACCTATTAAAGCAGGAAGTCCTAGGCAGGAGTCCAACAATTTTGATTCCAAGTCCTGTTCCAGCCGGTTATTTTAGGTGACTTGGGAAAGCAACATCTTTGTTGCTTAACTACCTCATTTCCAAATGTAGATGATAATGGTGTGTACTCTATATCTCATGGTAGACGCTAGCAGCAAGTGAAATATTCATGCGATGGCATCTCACAAATTTTAAAACTCTGTACAGATATTAGTGATTGTTGTTTGGTTAGATATTTTCTGTCATCTGAACTTTATGGTTATAAATGAAGCTGATATTTAAACCGGCCAATGATCTGACCAAAGATGCATAATCATAATGAGCTTTTTAGCAGTATGGATCCATAAACTGTCCAAATTGTACCTAAAGCCTAAACATACAATGAGAGCCTCAACATATGATGGGATCACATTCTTTTTGTAAAAATCAAATTGTAATTTCATTGCCTTTCCTAGATTTCTTAGCTAACTTATCAAATACACATACAATCATTAAAATACTTATCCCAAATTACATACAATTAGGATATTTATAATTTACTAACAATAAAAATGTCTACAGTGTATCTCTATGCATAAATCAAGATACTTTTGTGGTTGTTGTTATATGTGACTAGTCAATATTCATTATGTCAGTGGAACCTTCTAGTCCCAATAAATCTAACAGCTAGAAGTAAATATCCAGTACTTCCCAAGAAGCTGTGAGCCTGAAGTAATATCTGTGATGTCAATTGAAATAAACTCTGTGATAAAAAGTATTTTCTAAATAGTAAATGGATAATAAAAGTAAAAGAAGCTATACTTAGTTTCAAAATAATAGAATATTTCTTCCGTCAAGTCATTCTCTAGATTTTTTGGCAAGTAAAAGAGAATACAGGAACATAAACCATTTAAAATGAAAAATTTTATGCAAACATAAATTATGTTCTAGTCTTCATTATTGTCAATAAGTTCGATGTTCATAAACATCAAGTTGAAATAGGATGAATGATGAAGAATTCATTTTGTAGTTTGTAATAATGGTTTATACATATAAATTGTAATAAAAACAAAATCTCATGGGTTTGTATTAATTATTTCTGTGCATGAATAGCTAGTACAGCTATGAGTAAGTAATAAGGTCCTCTTCACTGTTAAATTGTTTCTTACAGGGCATGATAGTTTAAAGGCTTGGGTTTGCTCTAAGAATGTAAATATTGGACAATTTTATCAGATTTGCACTATTTTGTTTAATAAATTTCTCATTACATACATTGCTGGGTAGAATTGAGACGAAGTTCATGAGATGTTTAGTAAATAAACAGAATGCATTAGTCAATATTTTAATTACGTATTTGTCTATAAGAGAAAATTCTTCTTACAGGTGATTATCAGTCTTCCAGCCTGAAATTTGATTTCTTGCTCATAAAGAAACAAATAATTCCAGTTGAGAATGCTTCTTCACAAGTACCCACATAAGCAAATGAGAAGTATGAAAATGCAGGAGGGAATATGTCCTGGAAATCTCAAGGGAGTCATTTTATTATTTTTCTGAAATTCAGCCAGCACTGCTGTGATGGGCTTAGTGCTTTTCCGCTCCCATAAATATGCCTTTCATGGTGACAAGCACCATGAAGTTCCCTACATTAAGTGCTTCTTGCTAAATACAATAAAATGAAACTCTTTGCTTTCCATAATATTATTATATCGCTGAAATCAGCCCTTTTCCATATAATATATTTTTTAAAAATATGAAGTCATTATAGATGTTTTCAGTGTACGTCATTAGTATTGCTTGATTTATCCCAAAGAGAAGGCAAGACTTCTTGTCTTTCTCACTATGTGATATAGAGTTTGGACATTCAAAACCAGAAACTGGTTTGGAACCTGGGTGGCAAAATGGTTTGAGGCTTGCGGAAACATGAAGAGACGGAACAATACTGGTCCTTTAAAGATCTCTGGCCTGAAATGTTGTTGATAGAAGCTATACAAGGGGAAGATGTTATTATTTCTCTATTTGTATACAGCATAACTATTCCCTGTGCTTATATTTGCTTTTATATTTGGAAAACAAATGGCAATATATACTCAACATAATAGCTTTATTTAATTGCATTTTTTCTTATAATTGTGAATTATGAAATAGTCTTTAATGATTAGATCCATAATTATTTTGTCAATGAGTTACTACAGAGGTAAAATTTCTGGTAACTATCTTTTGATTGCCATCAGAAAAAAAAATTGCTATAATTTAATCAAACAAAAATACTAGTGTTTGATAAAGTTAAATTAAATTTTTAAATAATTATGTACTTTGGATTTTTCATTTAAAAATTCTTCCCTTTAATACATAAAAATTTTACTGACTTCAAATCTTTCACATAAAATCCAGAAAAAATACAAATAATTGCAGTTTCAAGAATTGTTGAATCCTCATGAAAAATTATATCTTTAAATAATGAAGAATTGGGAGTAAAATGTTTTGGCCACAAATGCTATTTCTTACCAACTTCTTAAACTGACTACCTCCTCTCTCTCTTTTCTCTACTGGCTTCCTCCTTCCAACTTCCTACATCTGTTACATAGAATTGTTAAACATTCTTTGAAAATTGGCAAAGCTATGACCAAAATTCCAGTAAAGATGATGGCTAAAATGATGCAGATTTTGGTAAAGAATGATGACTTTATTTCTTTTTACTTTCAGAAATGAGCTTTGATAAGATTGTGGAGGGATTCATTAATGAAAAAATTAATAATTGAAACTGATATTGATATTTAACCATTCTAACACAATGTACAGTGGTATATGGATGTTGGCAGATTTAAATAAAGGACTATAAATTCACATTTGTTTAATCTATTTGCATCCAACTTTGGAAATAAAATGCGAAATATTTTTCTGTAGGAATAACTTGTAAGATAAAAATTTAATATAACTTTTCATTTTTTTAAATGAAGTCTTTCCTTCTTAACTTAAATTAACTAGATCCACACATTTTATACAGATATTGTAAAACAGAGAATATATTGGAGTAGGGTAAGGCTGTAGATGAGAGAGGAAAATTTACAGTAATACCTGTAGGAAGTGATGAATCTTAACCAGGGTTGTAGCTGTGTAAGTGTGGAGGAGAAAAGATGGATTGAAGAACTTTTAGAAAAAAGTTGGCATGACTTGGGGATTAACTGAATGTGGAGGGTAAGGGTAATTAGGGAGATTAACATTACTTCTAGGAGCACGACTTGGGCAGTGGCATTTTAATCAATGAGATAGAACATAAAATGTAGCAAGGAGGAGAGTATTTGAGAGAGATTATGATTTTAGCTGGAATATGTTGACTTTTTGGATCAGGGATTTTTGGACATATAACAGGTAAGGAAACACACTTTCTGCAAACTGCTAATTCATGAAAATATCTTCCTTAAGAATATTTTAGCAAGCTTCAGAGACCATGTGTATTTTCTTTAAGGGGCACAGTTAGGTTGGTATTACTGGATTCACACTGGAGTGAAAAATTTGTATGATTTAAAGTCAAAATATCGATTAAATTGTGTTCTGCCACTTCCCAGCCATTTGACTTCAGCAAATCAATCTGTTTCCTCACAGGGTTATGGTGAAAACTAAATGAACGAACGTGTCAAAACAGTTTCTGACATGTAACAAATGCTACATCAAGTTAGTCCCCCTTTCTTATTGAAAACATTCTCATTTGTTTTTCTTAGTCTCTTCTATCGCTCATCACTTCTCTCTTTATTACCACCACCTGGGTAAGGAACTTCATCTTCTATCCTTTAAACCTGTGGTCCCCAACCCCCGGCCACGGATTGGTGACGGTTCATGGCCTGTTGGGGACCCGGCTGCAGAGCTGCGCAGCCCTTCCCGACCCCCGCCCACGTCTGTGGAAACATTGTCTTCGATGAAATTTAGGAAACGGGTGGGGGAGGGGGTGTGGTTGTGGGGGGGGGGTGGTTGTGGGGACGGGGTGCGCACAGCAGCAGGTGAGGGTGGGCGAGCCAGCGAAGCTTCCTCTGTATTTACAGCCTCTCCCCGTAGCTGGCATCGCCGCCTGAGCTCCGCCTCCCTGCCGCCCTCGGCGGAAAAATTGTCTTTCATGAAACCGGTCCTTGGTGCCAAAAAGATTTGGACCGCAGCTTTAAACCATTCTGAACAGTATTGTAGCCTCTTGGCCTCCATTTATTCAATTTATTCACACAACGACTGTATCTAGCAAACTTTATGGTGAATCAGAGGTCGCTTTAGACACTGGGCACATAGTAATGATGCTTCCAAATTAGTATGCCATGCTGATATAATATTGTTTTAAAATTCAAAACTAATTATCGTTACATAACAGATTAAATACCTCCTATGTCTTCATAGTGCCTGCAAGTTAGGATCTAAATTCCTTAACTAGGCATACAACGATTTTCATAATCAGCCTCCAGTCTTCCTGTCTGACCTCATCTACAGCCCATCCTTAAACTTCCAGGTATCCTCCCCAAACCTCCAGGTATCCTGTCCTTTAGTTTCATACTTTACATACTTTACCTCACATGCCTTATTTTCTCCAAATATCATTTCTTCTGCAGAGAATTCTTGAATTTTTTTTTTGTTTTTCATATTTAAAATATCTGCAATTCTACCATTGTACTGGAAAATATCTAGTCGGTCTTTAAATTTCGCTAGTTCTTTTTAGTGTTTCCCGACTTCCGCTTTTGACTAAGCATGACTGTTTATTTTGGATATGTATTCTCAGAGTGCTTTATGACAAACTCTTATATTTTCTGCCCTTTTAAAAATTAATATTATGAAGCAGCAGACCAGAACACCTGCTCCCTGCTGGCAATCAGCTCCCGAAAAGAAACGAGAGCTGAAGCCTCATTGATTTATATCAAAATCACCAATTAATTAAGATATGTCTTCTTTCCAGGGAAAGTGTTATGCTAATGGATGTTTCTCCACTTAGAAATAGGAACAGAGGGAGAATAAATGTTTGCCCCTGTGCCCAAAGCCTGCTCAGTTGTAGGTTTCTGTAGAGAATCAAGGTAGAGACGTCTGTTTGGCAATTGGAGATTCTTGCCTGGACCTCAAAAAAGACAGGACTTGGAACAATCTGTTGGGGATAATTTGTAAGACTATTGTTTGGTAGTTAATCAAGTAATGATTATGTTTGAGATGCTCTAGAGATAGAATTAATAGGTCAAATAGAAAGAAGTCAACAGCAGAAAAAAATCACAATTAAGGGACCTGAAGAGTAAAAGCAGCTAGAGAAAGAAAGAAAGGAAGGGAAGCGGAAGCAAAGGGGAAGGGAAGGGAAGAGAACAGAGAACATTTACGCATCAAAGAGAGTAAGACTGTAGAAGCTGGGGGTGGGGCTCGAAAGGAGACATGGTCAGTAGTACTAAATGCTTGGTAAATGAGAAAAAGTTTCAAGGATCAGGAAGACCTGGGCTTGATAACAATAGGAACTACTGGAGAAGAAGAAACTAGCACTACATGAGAAAGAAGGAAAAATACATGGATTTGACACTGAGAGGAAACAGAAACGGCGTGGTGGTGGGGGCAGAGCCCAGATGTACAACATTAGCTTTAGAAAGGAGTAGGGAGACCGGAAAGATTTAAGAGCAGGTGAAGAGATGAAAGTGGTTGGGAGGAAACTTGAGAAAGAACATGCTGGTAGCTGTGTTTATTTTTGATGTGGCAGGAAAAGGGTCATCTGCTAAGTGTAAGGGGCATGAGGATGAGAGGAAAGTGGGGAAAGTCTTGGAACCTCTGTGGTGGAGAATGGAAGAGGACCATCAAGGAATCCAAGTTTGGCAGTGATGATCCTCAGGTAGCCTGAGCGCTTAAATGTTTCCTTGGGGAATGTAAGAGATGATCCACAAGAGGTATCATGTTCACAAGCTCCTGTGTAAGTGTGCACTGGGATTTTCTTTTTCTTTTCCTTTTTTTAACCTATCTTTATCTTTTAATAAAGAACAAAACAAAAGCCTTTATTTCTGAATTGCTACAGCCTTTGCCCCTAAAAAAATCTCTGTGCTCTGCAGAATTATGTAAGGCTTTAGTCAAACATCTGCTTTTTATTTATCTTTGTTTATTTAAGTCTCCACTTTATTATTTTATAAACAGTAGCACAGATAACGAAATTATAGATGGTTATTTTTGTTGGAGGAGAGTTTTAAACAGTGCTCAGTAAGAATAAAACATTTCATCTGTCAGGAAAAGTTTCAAAATCTCCTGTTTTGAGAAAATACTGATGAATTTTCATTTACTTGAGGAGGAGAAAACATCGTCTTCTCTCATTTTTACTTATACATGATGGCAGGGGAAGGTTACCAGGAGCATTTGAGGCATTTGATATGCAGACTGGGTGGTAGCATGACTATGAGAACTGCTTCTATGCTGAAATCGAGAAGAGGCATTAATCCATAAAGAGATCAAGCTTCTACCTGGCGATGTTTACAGGCTGATGGCGATGCACTGGGGCTTCCAGATAAAAGTAATTACACTACCGTTTTAGGATTTTCTACATACATATTTGGGGTGCATTGTTTTTCACACTCCTGTAATTTCCACAAAGAAGGCTGCTCCCTAATACTTCCTGGTCATGAGCTGCGGCCGATTTCTTTCAAGAATGTGGAATAAATTACCTGATGATGAGTTTATTTATGAGAAGAATTAGCATATGTGGCTCTGCTTTTTGTTCCCACTTTTCTTCTAGGGACCTGTCCTTTTATCCGTAACACAAGTTTCAACAGGTGACACCATCACCTACTATGGCCTGAAGTTGTTCTCTTCCTGGGACTAAATAAAAACATCAGTTTAATTTTGAGTTTTGGGATCAAAAAGGATCATTGTTGCTGCACACTTAAGCTATATCCTCAAACTTAGTCTTTTTCAGTCATAAAGGTGGTATTTTGCTCTCATTCACTGACCTTTTTGTGTCTCCCCTTGGACTCAAAACTCAGGTGGGGACAGGTTTGTTGTCAGTTGAGGATTAAGATCAGTTACTATCCTTCATGAGAAAATGTCCTGATTTTAAAGCAGACAGCTAATGTTTATACAGTACTTAACAATCATCTCTACGTGGTGATTTCACAATATTTTGCTCATATTTTACTAAGTAATTTATCTCATTGTTAATATTATTAATTAATGTATTTGTTATTCATCTCTATGCCCAGTTCTGAGTCCAGCGAGTGGCATATAATAGATGCTTAGTAAGTAATTATCTATGGAAAGAATAAATGAATGGAATTTAAATGATTTTAAGGAATATCAATTGTGTTTCTTAAAATTTTAATTTATAATTAACCAAATGTAAAATACGATATCTAACTAAAAATTTTAACACTAAGCATTTGAGAGTTCTTCTGTGTAATATATCACATTTCGAAGGACAAAACATTTTATATTTTATGACTAACTTGTTATTTTACAAGTATTAGGAGTAAATCTGCATTTAAAAATGGTCATTTTCATTAGATATACTAATCAAAAAATAGGGGAGATAGAAAATCATGGTATTAATCCTCAAAGGGGGTAAAAAATGGCATGGAAATCAGAGGCAGCATGATGACCATAGTTCAACTACTTTTTTTGTTGTTTTTTTACAAATAAATGCCATCACCAGGTGTAATGAGATCATTCATAGTTTAGGATTTATTCAGATTTAGAGCTAGAAATTAGAAATAGAAAATCTGGATAAAATGTAAGTGAATATAAAACTAAGAAAACCTACAATGATTTAAAAGGCAAACTGACACAAATCATCACGTTTCTGAGTTTGAAACTATGTAGTTTAGAACCTTCAAAGAACTAAATGGCTTTCTAATGAAAGCTGCACAGGCATATGCACACAGATCATTTTGAACTGCCTTTTCACAAAGGACTTTGGGTACCAGGTAGTTAGGCCAAGGGAAGTAAATTTGAAAAATATTATAGTAATAAGACTAGAAAGGAGTTTTCACTTCATTCCAATATGAAGCCATTAGCTCGTACAAGTCACCTCTGAGACTAATGTCTATGTTAGAAAAATTTCTCAATGAGTTAATATTAAATTTCAGGGTCTACAATTCTGATATTTACTAAAATACACTCTTTCTTAAAATCAATGTGGGAAATGAAGAGGTTAATTTTACTATGACTAAGAGATATTGGAGTCATAAAGTCTTATTATAAATATATTTTTCTGTGCAAATACACATATTATTTAATGTAGACATTCACAATTCACACAGCTAGTGTTTGCTCTTGAAAACTTGTAGTAATGTTTTCATGAGTCTAATATTGAATAAGCAAATTTTTAAAAACTATGTATATGCTCAATCCATTATTATAATAGAAGCTTTTGCTTTAAGTTTTGGCATTGTTTGGTGGACTTGACTTAACTATGTCATAACAAGGTGATCTACTCTTCATGTAAATTTTACAATTTCTTTGTATAATATGTATAATCCTTCCATATAATAGCGAAACACAAAATGTTTCAATTGTGATGGAAAGTATTTGGAAATAGATTTATCCATCTTGGGAAAGAGGTGTGAATATGATCAAACATCCTTTTACAGAAAAATGGCAAATTACTATCTTCATAGACAACTGCTTTAGTGATTATTTTCACCTGAATACTTTAAAGGGTATTTAAACTCATATTTTTAGATTTGAGTTGAAACACTGGATATTCCAAAACAAATTTATAAGATTAATATTTATTTTAATTACTTTATTAAATATAAAACTACATGGTCAAACAAAAGAGAAAAATGCCGTAGACATTAAGAGCTGTTGCAGAGGGTATTTATTTATTTCCCACACCAATGGCAAATCTATGCTTTTATTTTCTATGACAACATATGGTCCAACATTCCTGGGACCAATGCTCTCAGTGGTCCTAGAGGTGCTAGAAGCTTCCTGATAAAGTGCAATTTTTTTTTTTGTAAACCTGTTAGAGCAGCTGGATTTGGAGAGAGTTTGTAAGATTTTGAAAAAGTACAACCGTCCATTCCTAACTGGTGGTATAATAAATCATTTATTTGTGGCAAGATAGACATTTCCCTAGTGCTTTTAGTTTTCCATAATGAAAACTTTAAATCTTCCCTTGTCTTTCTTAGAGATTTAATGTTTGCTAGAAACGGGTTGGATTGTTTAAGATTTTTAAAACTATGTCAAAGCTATAGAAATTTCAAACCATTACTTACTTTTCAAAGTTATAATTATATAAGACATAGAAGAAATCTGGCACAGTATATCTTTTAATAATATAGTTTCACAAAAATCACATTCGTTTCTTTATAGAATTGTTAATAGGGTTCATTTTTAATCATACAAAATAATTTTTCATCAGTACATAATCCTGGCAAAAAGCTCAACATATTTTCTGCACTTGTCATACTGGCTTAAGTTAAATAACAAATATATCTAACTTGCTTTGAAGTGTTTTCCTTCCAAGAATTTATTCTCCCCAAATACAGAATTTTGTAATAATTCAGATATAATTTGTTAAAGTTTGTTCCTTGTATGTATTTTCTACTAATGATTTTTCTCAATATCAAAATAATTAAAATATTAATCTTGCTTAATTTTTTATTTTAAATTGGGATTTGAACTATTTTTATAGAAGCATAAGTTGATGCTTTTCCTTTCCTTTGTAATTCATTAAGTTCACAAGGACTTTGACTTTCTAAATTTATTATAATAACTTAGGAAAATAATTCTCAAAAGGTCAAAATTTTTCCATATATTTTCTTAACTGGTTTAAAGATTTTTAAAAAGTTTCTAATCTATCAAATAGATAGCAGTTCCAACTAATTTAAATATACATGCTACATTATCAAAACTAGTTGTCACATATATTTGATTTAGGTGAAATATATTTGTAACTCCAGAGACTATAACAGAATTTTCTCATGTGTAATTTTATAATTTTTCATTTTAAAAAAATCAAATCCTAAAATGTGGGTTTACAAATAATGGGTTGCTTATTTTCCTAAAGATAAAAACAGTATCTAATCATTATACATGATTTCTACATAATTTATACCACCCACCATTGAAGCATACACTTCACATAAATTTTGTGTTTTCTACCAGAGTAAACCATCACAACCGAAATTAAAAACCTTCTCATATTATTCCTTAATCTCTAATTGTTTCATGATCTTTAAAACTTCTAAATGACCAAGAAAATCTTAATATTCCTTTCAGCTTGACTAAACTTTAGACAGGTTTCTTCCTGACTATAGGCCCCTGACTTACCTTTCCTTTGAGCATTTACTTTAGAAAACTTGCAATTGTAAAGTCCTTCTCTGCCCCTTTGAGATGTAAATCTTCTACCACCCAGGAATGTCCTTCTCAGGTCCCAAGAGCCATCCCTTTGAAATGTAATCATCAAGGAAGATACTGCCTCCTGTGGGAGGGCAGGAGCCTAACTTTCATATGGGGCAATTAGCAAACACAGATGACCTAGTCACGATGACCACCCTCCCCTCTCAAGTCCTCCATTAGCTTTTCCATTAGTTTATTCTAGCATTTAAAAATACTCCCGCCTTTTGTTTCAGCAAAGTTGAGATCATTCTCTTTCCTCTATCATTATAGTCTTGAAGAAAGTCTTTTTGCCTATTTAATTGTTCTAATACAATTTTTCTTTTACACCCATACCCAAGCTTTGTATCCTGAAATGAAATGATGCAGGGCTTGAAATATGCACAAAAGAAAGTTGTAATTTGGTCACAAAATCACCCTATGGATGTTGTTGATGATGTAAGCATTTTGCAACTACATGGGAATTTTAGTTTTCCCTTAGGTGTGAACCCAAGGAAGGGAAATATAAAGAACTTAGATTTGAAGAAATATTACCACATCTATATGTAGTATATTGTATAAAGCCTGAACCCAAAGACAGAATTAAGCTGTTGTCTTTCACATCTTGTGATATAATGGATTACAGCATGGTGTGTTTTATGAATGAATTGTTTATTTTAACTTTATGGCATCATGGGAAGAGTTAAGTTTAATTGTGACAAAATGGAAATTTGAAAAATAAAAGGTGCTATGGCATCATTTTACTCAAATTAGTGTCTTTTTTCCCCGTTTATTCACTCTGACTCGATGGATTTTAAAATTTAGATTGACAATAAATACATTATAAATTCAGGGTATAAAGGAAATAACCTGTAGAAAATTAAAAGCTTCCACACATCCTTGTATCCCTGATCTCGCATTTCAACTTTCAGAATAAATTTTTAGCCTGTTATATATTTACCCATAAGCACAGATATATGTCACAGATGGCCATTGTAAATTTTTTGTATTTTTTGTAAGTCTAAAACAATTAATAGAGGAGAATTTACTTAAAATATGATAGATTCACATAATGGAATGAATACTAAACAGGCACCAAAAGTAATAATGAGATAGAGTGCGTGATAGATCATATGTGCTGGTTCATTATTAAGTCAAAGCGTATGTGTGTATATGTGTGTAGACAGATGCTCCTCAACTTGTGATGGGGTTACCTCCCCATAAACCCATCTGTAAGTTGAACATTTCTTAAGTCAAAAATACATTTATACACCTAACCTACCAAACATCATAGCTTAGCCTAGCCTACCTTTAATGTACTTAGAACACTTACATTAGCCTATAGTTGAGCAGTCATCTGGGAACACAGAACACTGTAGAGGGTCAGCTGTTTACTCTCGTGATCACGCGGTTGACTGGAAGCTGTGGCTCACTGCCACTGCCCAGCATCTTGGAAGAGTATTCTACCATGTACTGCTAGTCTTAGAAAAGTTCAAAATTCAAAGTACAATTTCTACTGAATGCCTATTGCTTTTGCACCATTGTAAAACCAAAAAATCATAAGTTAAACCGTAGTAAGTTGGGAACCATTTGTATATATATTCTTGTGTGTGTGTGCGTGTGTGTGTGCATATATGTGTGTGAGAGAGTGTGTATGTATGTGATGTGTTTATATTCATAGAGAGCTCTGGGAAATACACATGAAAGTGTTGGTGTGACTTCTAGAAACTGATTCTCAGAGGCAGAGTGAGCATTTTATATTTCTTATTGCACATTCCGCTTCACTGTTTGTTTTTTAAAATCAAGTTTATACATGGTAATAATAGTTTTTAAACGACATTATTTATAAAACAGTAAACACTCTTATCCATAAACTATTAAATGCTGAGATGAAAATTTCAGGAGCAAAATATACCACTCTGAAATTATAGCAAGTAGGGGCATAAGGAGGAATATATTTCCCATACAATTTTGATCAATAAAAGGCACCCCCTTCACTTGTTAGAGGCTTATTAAAACAAGGGACCTTTGGTGTCAATAACCAATGCATCCCTAGCAGTAGCAACATCTTGTATAATTTTAACTGGGACCCTGGGGTCTCATCTTATATCACTGGGCAGCAGTTCATATCTGGGCAATCAATACACGTTAAGTGATTCTATGATAAAACTGAACACTGTATCTTGAATTACAGAAAGACAAATATAGATATTTTATAGCACTCTTTACATTGAGACAACCAAATTTAATCAGTTAGATAAAAAGAACTAACTATACACAGCTCTGATTATTGAATTTTAACATTCAATGCAGTTTAAGGGAATTGACATTGCAATTTGGGGGAAGTGGGAAGTGCTGTGTCTTGGGAAGGGCAGTGTGGGCTTGTTAAAGAATCCATGACATATGAAGAGAGTTAACCTAAGTTGTATGCACTGAGCGTGAAATAGGAAATGCAGCACTCAGAGCCACCCGTTAAGATCCTCTTATCTCCCTGCAGAAGGAAACTGAACTTTACGTGTTGCCGGTGCTGGTGAGGCAGCCTACTATGTTTATCACAAACGGGGGCTGGGAGTCTAGTTAAAGGGATTTTATACTCTTTTGGCTTCAGAGCAAAAACAGCTGCAGAAATACACCCCCTCTCCAAATCACCAAACAAAATCTATTACGTATCCACATGCACAGGGATTGTATCAGAGCCTGGCTAATGGAAATCAACTCTAAATCCAGCCAGCACAAGGGTAAATGAGCACTTTCTATCCTGTACCCCTATTTTTCTTAGAATGCCCTGATTTTTCAGGGTTATGGAATATTGACTGTTCCTATGTTTCAGAAATGATAGCAGCTCTCAATACCATATGCAAAAACCCATTGTTTATAAAAACTTACTGGCACTTCAAAGTCATAAGACAATTCATTCTCCTGAAATACTTAGCCAGGTTGATTCATTTGATGTTATATTTAGTTAAAACCACAGGCAGATAAAATTTTTCCTTTTCTTTGACTTTACTTTTTATAATGTCTTAAAGGAAACATTGTATTTTTAATGGCAAACTCTTGTTTCACTTGGACAATCGATTTTACTCAAACTCATATTTATCCATTCTTTAAATTTGTTGGCCTCTTTTTCCAATGCATCTTGGCAGAGGAAAACCCTTCAGAATGGTAGAATCAAAGTTTAAATATCCAGGTAAGTGCCTCCATGAAAGATATTACAAATGGGTTGATGCTGCTATTAAAATCAGGCCAGATAGACATCTGCAGAGAGAGGGCCTGTTTATATCGAGTTCACTTAACAATTGATGACATCATAGGCATCATTCCAGTGATCTAAACAGCTTGATAAACCTGCTCCTGAATAGCGTAATCCAGGTGTCATTCCAGAAGCAACTCTGCCTTATTTAGGAAATCTTGAAATATAGGGTATAAACTACTATTGCATCTTCAAAACTCAAAGGAAAATTAATACAGAGGAAATCTTTCTTCTAATATACTTCAACATTTCTGGGAATTATAATCCAGCTATAAGACTTGTTAGGAACAGCACTGAATATTCTGAAGTGGTGGTTTTGACTTTGAACAGCTGTGTCTGAAAATACAATTTTGAAAACTAAGGCTGCACTTCCTTTAAGCAAAAAACAAAGTAGGTAATTAAAAGTTACTGTAATAAGAATTCTCTATTAGATGGGACTATGAATTCAAGTTCAATGAATCCTGTTTCTTTAATGAACACAGATTTTCAAAGATTAAAAATGAAACAAAATTTTGGAGAAATCAGAATTTAATATACATGACACATTAAAATAGGTTGTTGGTTTCCAAAAAATATCTTGAAATTTGTTAAAAATGAAGTGCCAGAAATATTAGAGGCACTGCTCCTAATGATTTTATAGCAGTATTTTGGTCTCAGTAATCATAAAGGATTTAAACTCCAGACATTCTTCTGATTTATATAATTAATATCTAGGGCTGTGCATAATACTGATAAAATATTCTTGGTATCACATAAGATAACTAGATAGGACTGAGATTAAAAATTGTGGAGAAATATCAGGGAAAGGATTCAGCAGAATCCATCTATATTTCCATTAACAAAAGACTAAAAAATGGTACTGAAACTACAGTAATCTTTGGAAAGAATGAGAAATGCAGGCAATCACATCATTTATCAGCTCTCTTTTAGCAGCTTAACTTGCAGTTTTTCCTAAAGATATCTTAATCCTCAAAATTTTCTGTGTTTCATGCAGAGTAAGGTTTGGTGAAAAACTTTGACCATTTCTATAGACAACCATATCTAGTATCAGCACTCCCCTAATCTAAACCTAAACCTAAGTTTCACTACTGGAAGAAATAATGGAATAGGCATTAAGGGAGAAAGCTTTTTGGTCTAGCACTTCCTTCCCATCAGGATCCAAGTACAAGGAAAACATGGTTATCTGCCGTGGCTATGAGGCAATAAGGGCAAAGACAAAAATGCCAGCTCTCCAGAAAGGGCAAATGGGAGGTTGAACAGAGCTAGATCCTTGTTAATGTCTTTGAGCTAGTAAATTAACCCTGGAACAATTGACTTCCAGGCATTCATTGTCATAAATAAAAAATCTGTTATGGTTAAGTCACTGGTGTCTAGGTTTTCTGTTACTATTAATCAAAGGCATCCTTAACTGATATAAATAGCTTCCCATGAAATTAGAAAAACCCTTAACATGACATATAAGATCTCCCATGACAATGCCCTGGCTACTGCATTTCTCCCTATGATTCTTTGTATTCAGAGAAACATTGCTTTTTTTTCTGTCTCTTATTCTTGGAATTATTACCTCAATGTAAGTCATATCCACCTAATCCCTAGTTCTTGCCAAATTCATTGCGTCATTGTTTTCTCAGCCTTCTCACCACTCTGGTCTCAGTTTAAATCCCTCTTCTCAGAGATACTTTATCTGATCATTACAGCCAAAGAAGTTGACCTCACCAACATTTTTTTTTCTACAATTCAAAGTGTATTTTTTGTTTACACTTCACAGCATTTTTATTATTTTTAAATGTTTTGATTACTTTAATCATATCACCCCATAATGGAAATCCCATGGGGTAGGGGCAAGTGTGTTTTAATTACCTGTGATTCCTGGCTCCTCCTAGCACATGGTAGGTACTGGATGAATATTTGCTGAATAAATAGATGCGTAGGGCTACTGATTCAAAGTAACACACTTGTAGATAAGGTCTATTTAGATAGTTTATCCCTTTGAAAAACTAAACATCAAGGTAATGAAGTCTGTGTCTGATGCTTAAATGAAAAAATTTGATTCTTATCCCATCGTGTTGTTTTTCTGCAAAAATAGCACTGATGTCAAATCATTGAGGTCCTACAATGTTGGTGTTATATATTCTGATTTTCTTTGAGCATTTTTATGTATATTCATTATTTCCACTAGCAAGGAAGTTTGAGTCACTATGCTGATTTCACTTTTTATTTGATTATATACTAAACCAGCTCTTGAGTGCAATTTATTTGAGTAGCATGGTTATGAACTTCTTCTCTTTTAATTTATTTCTCTCTTATGAAATAGTATGACATCTTTCCATTATTTCTTATTTAAAAAATAAAATTTCTACATTGCACTTAGGTGAAAACAAATCTTACATCAGGATTTTTAAAATGTCATTTATGGAAAAATTACTGAAGTAATATTAGGGAAAAAGAACAACTTGTAATGGCAAAGCAGAAATAATGGCACCAGTTAGATTTTATTATTAGATGTGTCTGTTAGAAATTACATTTAACTCTAAGTAAAGTAGACCCCAATATAATAGCATAATCAAATTGGGGTTTTGTTTTTCCCACATAACAGAAAATTGATTACCTATTGATATTGGTTCAGTGGCTCATGGATATTAGAGATTAGATCTAGGATTTCTCTTAGACTTTCCCTGATGGGGACTTGTGATTGCAAGGTTGAATGTTGAAACTCTGGTCTTAACTTCTGCATTCCAATCAGGAGTAAGGGTATTTTTATTATGGCTTCCACTTACATCTTACTGGTCAGAACTGGATCATATGACTATACCTAGCTGCAAGGCAGGTTAAAAATATGTGTTTTTCTAGATGCTCCCCCCCAACCCCCAAATCAAGGTTATTTTACTTATAAAGAGAGGACTAATGGCTACTTGGTGGATAAGTTATAATTTTGCCAGAGCAAAATTTCTGTCTAAGAAAGAAGTACATATTTAAGCTGGTTTTATGTGCCCGATGGCCATATTACTATGCCACCCTCGAACTTTGCCATGGAGTGGAGCATACAGTTTACAGTGCAGACTGTGTGTCTCCCTCCCCCCGTGCAAATATTGTGCAAAAGAATGGAGAAAGATAAAAAGGTTTTCACTTCTGTTTCTGAACAAAGAATGTCCTCTTTATGAAATAAGTTTGATAATAACTTCTTGTGAAAATAAAACCAGGTTCAGAATTTGCCACTTACAGGAACTGCATTTCAAGAGGAGAGTGCTCTGAGCCCAAGCTGAGAACCAGCACTCTGTAATTCCTTATTCTAGGGAAGTTATAGACTTTCTTTCAAATAGAGGAAAACTGATGTTCCCTTCTCAAAATTGGTGTGGAATCAACAGGGAGGAGCATCCACTTGAACCAGAGGTGGCTGAGGCAAGACCTCATGATACTCAGCAGAAGACAGGAAGATCTCATAAGTCAGTAGACTTTAAAAAGGTATTTTCTGGGACCACTGATGACAACACTTGAAAAGGATGAAGGTGATTATCCAGGAATTGTTAATGATCTGTCATTTTGTTGAGGCTTTTTTTTCTTCCAACTCAGACATGTGGTGGTGTTTTGTTACAGTAGGCATGGGAAGAGGTTTTCTTCACCGAGTTCTACCTAAGACTCTCCAGATCATAAAGCTGTTCAATATTCAGGGTTTGGGAAGGAGAAGTGGCAGCTTAGCGCAGAGACACTGGAGGAAACCAGAATCTCAGAAGCAAGCACAGAGTGGGGATTAGTTTTGGATAACAACTACAATAAAGATGTAGAATAAGTACTTTTGAATAATATTTATAGTAATTATTTGCATGAATAAACTATAAAATATATATTAGACAAGAACACTTAAACAGGAAGCTAATTTTAAAACCATATTTAACCATAAATAATTTATATGCTAATAAATTAATATATATTAATCATTGCTTAATTGTCAACCTGAACATATTAGGCAGGATTTAATAAAATCATTACAAAATATCCAGACAATAGTATAACAGATTTGATAGAGAAAAATAGATGACAAAAAGGAAATGGCCAGAGCCTAACTTATTGAGTATAATTTTTATCTAGTTTTCACATATTAAAAAGAAAATAATATTAATAAAGCAATACTTCTAAAATATATTTAATTAAATTGAATGCTCTTGATATAGAAATATCTGTTGAATAACTTGATATAAGTTTTAGATATATGTACTGTATAATACCAAATAATTCTTTTTTAATCAAAATTGCTTTATTAGGAAATATTGCATATTTTTCCCCAGATGTAAAGCCTTCATCAGCCTTTTGATAGGAAACTCCAAATGAGCATTCACGTATCCAAAGATGGTTTCTTAGTTGTTGTGAACAACAAGAGTAAAATATGTGAGATCGTCAGGGAAAAATCCTCCAGGGAGAAGGAAGCTATAGGGACTAAGCACCCCAAAGAGAACGGAGAGAAGAGAAAAAATTAAATTCCTGGAGATTTACAGAAATAAGAAAATCTAAAAAAGGATGTTGGGGGAGGGAATAATAACTTCTTAGTGAGAAATTTAGTAATTATTAAATTAATTAAATTGATTTAGATAAATAAAACTTATAATACTTTAGGGTATTCGATACAAATCCCTTTATCTCCTCTATGAAATCACCTATAAATTTCATCCTACTCAGAAATGGTTTTATCTGAATGAGTACATCTGTGAAAATACTTCTGGTGAATGCAAAGTCTGAGGTTTAGAACAGATTGGATGAAGGAAAAGCATAGAGAGGCAATGGGTCCCATAACATCTGGTTAAACACGACAAAGGGCAGCATTTGGAAACAAAAGGTATGGATCAGTGCCCAGCAGACCAATCTGATCTGTGTCTGATTGCAAAAGGAAAGTAAGATCCAGAAGAGGGTGGTTTCCTTATATGATGACAAGCCAAGTACTGGCAGTTAATTTCCCAATCACTGTGCAAATCCAATTTTAATTCACGATATGTGTGTGTGTGTGTGTGTGTTTTCATGTGTGTATATAGATAAATATAGATATCAATATAAAGTAAGGTATAAAATTTGCCTTTGGATTGGAAAGTAAAAAGAGGGCATGTTGGCATGTTGCCACATATTTCAAGAGATTTATGGTAGAGATTACGTATAATGAAACAAATTGAAGAAAAATATGGAAGGCAAAAACAGATCTTCTCATTCCATAAAGTGGTGTGATGTCATGGGAAAGAAATGGAAGGAAATAAAACGATCCTAGAAGTGTTTTCATTCAGAATTCCTGTTTTGTAGAGGAAAGGGCTGGTGATGAGGCTACACTGGAACAGATAGAAAACACATACATTTGCAATATTTTGCAAAATACATTCTTGTTTTCATTCAACAAATATATACTATCACTATTGTAGATACTGGGAACTAGGTTGAAAGCACTAGAAAATGTTCTTATGGATCTTACACTCATGTAAAGAAGACAGATGATAAACAAACAAACAAATAAAGGATATAATTTCAAGATATTATATTTGGGCTGTGAAAGAAAACAGACACGGCCAGGAGATAGAAAGTGAAAAGAATGGGTGACCGCAGGTCTCCAAAGAAATAGATTTGTGCAGAAAATTGAACGGTCTAGAGAAGCAGGCGCCCTGAAAATCCTGGGAAAAGGCATTCCTCGAGGGATGAGACAAACATTGCTGTGAAGGGGGAGACACCGAGGTTGGAACAACACATTTGAAGAACCGCGGGAAGGCTGCTCAGTATGTGGAGCGACATAAGAAGGGAAAGGTTTTATAAGAACATTATCACCTGACAGCAACAGGGCACCTAAGGGTGGATGCCTTCCTGGCAACTGGAAAGCATCAAGGTATCTGCTTTTCCCACCATTGAGCCAGGAAACGGGAAAATGGAGAAGGCTGGCCCATCCTGGAGTAGAGATAGCAATTAACAGAAGTTTGATGAAGAGCAAAACTGGAAGAGCAAACTTCACAGTGATAGTTCTTTGCAGGCATGTTTCTGGCCTAAGTCTCTGCAAACTTTTTGAAAGCTGCTGGATAACAGATTATTTTAGTCATCTTAGTAAAAGAGTTTTTCTTAACCCGAGATACCCGTTAGAATCACTGGCAATCTTATAAAAAATACAAATCGGTAGGTTACATTTCGAATTGGGTTCTGATCAAATCACAGTTTCTGTAAAGAGTGGCTCAGTCGTAGGAATAATTTGGAAGTTCCCTAGGTGATTCTAAGGTGCAGCTGCAGTTAAGAATTGCTGTTGTAGGAGAATTTTCTCATTTCAAGCCAATGTCAATCTTGTTTAAAATTTGCCCCACTGTAAGATGAATACCCAGAGGGAAAAGGGTAAATTAAAAACTAAAATAAATGAATAAATAACATCAACAGCAGCAGCACATCCTGAAAACATTCCGTTAAAAATGTGGGAAGAATCTCCTGCTAGAAACACAAAGAAGATAGTTTGGGAAAAAACTTAAAAGGAATCAAAATAAAAATTTAACTTTGTGATCTAAATGAAATTTATGAAAGCTTGGAAGCTCTGAAACAAAAGATTGAAAATTATATTGATACAATGAACATTTTTAAAAGCTTTGAGAAAAATAGTTAAGAAAATCAACAAAGTCAGAAAAATTTATTTAATTTAAACCAAGATAACAGAATCACCACTTTATAAATTTATGTTTATTTTACAACCAAATATATTTTGGGGAAAGTTTGCCACTAAGTTGCTTTGTTGTGTCCTATGTTTTTTTTTGTAATAATCATATATTCAGGTATAACTAGCAAACATAAAACTTCAGCCTGTTGAAGGATACAATTCAGGGGATTTTAGTGTATTTACAAGGTTGGGCAATCATCACGATTGTTTAATTCTAAAACATTTTTATTACTCTTAAAAGCAATCCAAACCCATTAGCAATCCCTCCCCACTGTCTCCTCCATTTAGACCCTAACAAACACTAATCCTCTTTTTGCTTTTGTGGCTTTGCCTATGAAGAACATTCCACATCTTTGCGATTGTGAATTGTGCTGCTATAAACATTCAAGTGCAATTTAATTTTATAATATGTGCTGTTTTGTGGCTGGCTTCTTTCACTTAACATAATGTGTTCAAAGTTCCTTCATGTTCTAGCATGTATCAGTACTTCATTCCTTTTAAAGACTGAACAATATTCTGTTGTGTGGACATATGACATTTTGTTTGTTCACCATTTGATGGGCATTTGGGTTGTTTCTACATTTCGATTAACATGAATAATGTTTCTACAAACACTGGTGTACAAATTTTTGTGTAGACATAAATTTTCATTTCTCTTGGGTATATAACTAGGGGTGGAATTGCTGGATCATATGGGACCTTTATGTATAAATAACTGCCAGATTGTTTTTCAAAGTGTCTGTACAATTTATATTTCCTTCAGCAATATATGAAATATTCCAATATCTACACATCCTCACCAACTCTTGTTATTATCTTTTAAATTATATCCATTTTTTTGGGTGTGAAATGTTGTCTATTTGTGGGTTTTATTTATTTATTTATTTATTTTGAGACAGAGTCTCACTCTGTTGCCTGGGCTAGAGTGCCATGGCGTCAGCCTAGCTCACAGCAACCTCAAATTCCTGGGCTCAAGCACTCCTTCTGCCTTAGCCTCCTGAGTAGCTGGGATTACAGAAATGCGCCACCACTCCCAGCTAATTTTTTCTATATAGATTTTTAGTTGTCTAAGTAATTTCTTTCTATTTTTGGTAGAGACGGGGTCTCGCTCTTGCTCAGGCTGGTCTCGAACTCCTGAGCTCAAACAATCCACCCGCCTCTGCCTCCCAGAGTGCTAGGATTACAGGTGTGAACCACCGCACCTGGCCTACTTGTGGTTTTGATTTGCAATTCCCTAATAAATAATGATGTTGAGTATTTTAGTTGCCATTTTTTATCTTCTCTAAAGAAATGTCTGTTTAAATCCTTGTATAATATCTGATTGAGTTACTTGTATTTTTATTACAATTGTAAATTTTCTTTATATATTGAGGATGCTAGACTTTTTTCAGATTTGCTAATATTTTCTCCTATTGCATGAATTGTCTTTTCAGTTTCTTGATAGTGCCATTTAAAGATGTCTAAGAAACCATTATGTAACAAGCTTATGAAAATTTATACCAATGTTTTTCTCTAAGAGTTTTATAGTTTTGGTTCTTATTTTTATCTAACCTAAACTTTGAGTTAATTTTTGTATCCGATGTGATGAGGTAAGGTTCCAACTTTATTCTCCTGCATGTGGACATTCATTTGTTCCAGCACTATTTGTTGAAAATACTGTTCTTTAGCCATTATGTGATCCTGGCATTCTTTTAGGAGAGCAATTGACCTTAGATGTATCAGTTTATTCCTGGACTCTCAGTTCTATTCCAATACTCTATATTTCTATCCTTACATTAATATCACAAAGTCTTGATAATTGTAGATTTGGAGTAAGATTTGAAATCAGAAAACATTTTTTCTTTATATAAATGCACAGATTACAAGTGCAATTCTTTTTTTTTACATGAATAGCAAATGAGTCCTCCAATTCTCTCTTTTGCAAGATTCTTTTTTTCTTCTTATTATTATAGGTACGTAATAGTTGTATATCTTTATAGGGTACATGTCATGTTTTCAAACAGGGTTACAATGTGAATTAATCAA
Source organism: Indri indri (assembly GCA_004363605.1). Lineage (NCBI taxonomy): Eukaryota > Metazoa > Chordata > Mammalia > Primates > Indriidae > Indri > Indri indri. The sequence goes on from RJWJ010000840.1 coordinate 106,565, forward strand.
ATCAGGGTAATTGGGGTATCTATCATCTCAAACATTTAACATTTCTTTGTGTTAGGAACATCCTAATTCCACTCTTTTATTTTATAGTATACCCTACCTTATTATTGATCATAATCACTACCTCATTATTGATTATAGTCACTTTGTTGTGCTATCAAATATTGTTTATTCTATCAAAATATCTCATTGTGTTTTTGTACCCATAATTCATCCCCCCTGTATTCTGCCCTCCCAGCTACCCTTCCCAGCCTCTGGTAATCATCGTTCTACTCTCAGTCTCCATGAAATCAATTGTTTTTCATATTTAACTTCCACATATGTGTGAGAATATGCAAGATTTGTCTTTCTGTGCTCGGCTTATTTCACTTAACATAATGTTCTCCAGTTCTATCCATATTGTTGGTGAAATTTCATTCTTTTGGGGGGCTACATAATACTCTATTGTGTATATGTGCCACAATTTCTTTGTACATTCAACCACTGACAGACACTTAGGTTGATTCCAAATCTTGGCTATTTTGAATAGTGCCGCAGTAAACATGAGATGAAGATATATTTAAGATATACTGATTTTCCCTCCTTTGGATATTTATTCAGCAGTGGGTTGATGGGTCATATGGTAGTTCTATTTTTAGTTTTCTGAGGAAACTCTACACTGTTCTACACAGTGGTTGTACTAATTTACATTCTCACCAGTGGTATGTGAAGGTTCTCCCTTCTCCACATCCTTGCCAGCGTTTGTTATTGCCTGTCTTTTGGATAGAAGCCACTTTAACTGGGGTAAGATAATATCTCATGGTAGTTTTGATTTGCATTTCTCTTATGATTAATGTGTTTTCATATGCCTCTTGGTCGTTTGGAAGTTTCTTTTTTAGAAATGTCTATTTAGATCCTTTTCCCATTTGTTAATCAAATTGATTTTTTCCTATTGAAATGTTAGAGATCCTTATATATTCTAGTTATTAATTCCTTGTCATATGAGTAGTTTGCAAATATTTCCTTGAATTTTGTGGATTCTCTTCTCACTTTGTTGATTGATTTCTTTGCTGCATAGAAGAATTTTAGCTTGATGTGATCTGATTTGTCCAATTTTGTTTTGGTTGCCTGATCTTTGGGGGTGTTGCTCAAGAATTCCTTTCCCATTCCAATGTCCTGAAGCATTTTCCCAATGTTTTCTTTAGGAGTTTTATAGTTTCAGGTCTTATATTTAAGCCTTTAATATATTTTGATTTGATTTTTGTATATGGTAGACACAAGATATTTTTGTTCAGTAGGTAAGAATCTAGTTTCATTCTTCCGCATATGGATATCCAATTTTCCCAGCACAGTTTATTGAAGAGACTGTCCTTTCCCCATTGTACATTCTTGGCAACTTTGCTGAAGGTAAGTTCACTATAGATATGTTGATTTATTTCTGGATTCTCTATTCTGTTCCATTGGTCTGTATGTCTGTTTTTATCCCAGTACCACATTGTTTTGGTTATTACAGCTCTGTTGTATAATTTTAAGTCAGGTAATGTGATTGCTACAGTTTTTCTTTTTTTGTTTTTGTTTTTCTTTGCTCAGGATGGCTTTGTCTATTCTGGGTCTTTTGTGGCTCCATATAAATTTTAAGATTTTTTTTCTATTTCTGGGAAGAATGTCATTGTATTCTGATGAGAATTGCATTGAATATGTACATTGCTTTGGGTAGCATAGATATTTTAACAAGATTGGTTCTTCTAATACATGAGCTTTTTACTTTTTTTGTGTTCTCTTAAATTTCTTTTATCAATGTTTTATAATTTCCAATATAGAGATCTTTCACTTCTTTGGTTAAGTTTATTCCTAGGTATTTTATTTTATTTTTAGTTATTGTAACTGGGATTACTTTCTTAGTTTCTTTTCCAGATTGTTTACTGTTTTCATATAGAAATTCTACTGATTTTTGCACATTGATTTGGTATACGGCAACTTTCCTGAAATTGTTTATCAGTTCTAATAATTTTTTGGTGGAGTCTTTAGGTTTCTGCAGATATAAGATCATATAATCTGCAAACAAAAATAATTTGACTTCTTCCTTTCCAATTTGGTTGCCCTTTCTTTCTCTTGTCCAATTGCTCTATTTAGAACTTCTAACACTATGTCGAGTAATAGTTTTGAAAGTGTGCATCCTTGTCTTGTTTTAGATCTTAGGGGAAAGATTTTCAGTTTTTCCACATTCAGTATACTAGCTGTGAGCCTGTCATAAATAGCTTTTATCATGTTCATGTAAGTTCCATTTATTCCCATTTTTTGAGAGTTTTTATCATGCAGGGATACTGAATTTTATTGAATGCTTTTTCAGCATCAATTGAAATGATCATATGGTTTTTGTCCTTCATTCTGTTGATATGACATATCATATTGATTAATCTGCTTATGTTGAACCACCCTGGTATCCCTGGGATGAATCCCATTTGATTATGTTGAATAATCTTCTAATGTCCTGTTGAATTGGTTTGCTAGTATTTTATTGAGGATTTTTACATCTATGTTCATCAGAGATATTGGCCTATGGTATTCTTTTTTTGTTGTGTCTTTGTCTGGTCTTGGTATCAGGGAGATACTGGTCTCATAGAATAATTTTGGGAGTATCCCCTCCTCCTCGTTTTTTTCTGAATAGTTTAAGTAGGATTGGTATTAGTTCTTCTTTGAGTGCTTGGCAGAATGCAGCAGTGAAGCCACTGGGTCCTGGGCTTTTCTTTAATGGAAGAAACTTTATTACTGCTTCTATCTCATTACTTGTTATTGGTTTGTTCATGTTTTGGATTTCTTTCTGGTTCAATCTTGGTAGGTTAAAGTGTCTAGAAATTTATCCATTTCTTCTAAGTTTTCCAATGTATTGGCATATTGGCTCATAGTGTTCTCTAATGAGCCTTTGGATTTCCATACTATCAGTGACAATGTCTTTGTTTTCATCTCTGATTTTATTTATTTGGGTCTTCTCTCTTTTCTTTTTCATAGTTAGTCTGGCTAAAGTATGTCTATTTTGTTTATCTTTTCAAAAAAAACAACCTTTCATTTTGTTGATTTTTTTGTTTCAATTTCATTTGATCTTTATTATTTGTTTTCTTCTGCTAATTTTGGGGTTGGTTTGTTCTTGTTTTCTATTTCTTTCTTTTTTTTATTTCAGCATATTATGGGGGTAGATACAATGTTTAGGTTGCATATATTGCCTTTGCCCCACCAGAGTCAGAGCTTCAAGCATGTCCATCCCCCACACGGTGTGCACTGCACCCATTTGGTGTGTATACACCTATTCCCTCCTGCCCCCTCTCATCTGCCCGACATCCATTCAATGTTATTACTATATGTACACTTAAGTGTTGATCAGTTAAAACCAATTTGACAGTGAGTACATGTGGTGCTTGTTTTCCCATTCTTGTGATACTTCACTTAGTAGAATGGGTTCCAGCTATATCCAGGATAATATAAGAGGTGCTATATCACCATTGTTTTTGTGGCTGAATAGAACTCCATGGTATACATATACCACATTTTATTAATTCACTCATGCATTCATGGGCACTTGGGTTGTTTTCACATCTTTGCAATTGTAAATTATGAAGTGGAAAAGGATGAGCAAACTGACCCCAAACACAGCAGAAGAAAAGAAACAACAAAGATCAGAGCAGAACTAAATGAAGTTGATAATAAAAACCATACAGAAAATTAATACAACAAAGAGTTGGTTCTTTGAAAAAATAAACAAAATTCACACTCCTCTTGCTAGATTAATGAGAAGCCAAAAAGAAAGGACTCTAATAAGCTCCATCAGGAATGAAAAAGGAGAAATTACAAATGATGTCATGGAAATATAAAATATCATCTATGAATACTACAAAAACCTCTATGCCCATAAACTTGAAAATGTAGAGGAAATGAACAAATTTTTTCTATTTCTTTCAGATGCATTTTTAGGTTGTTTATTTGAAGCTTTTCTGCTTTTATGATGTAGGCACATATTGTTATAAACTTCCTCATATTACTGCTTTTACTGTATTCCATACATTTTGATATGTTATGTTTTCATTTTCATTTGTTTCAAGAAATTTTTTAATATACTTCTTAATCTTTTCATTGACCAATTGGTCATTCAGGAGTATATTGTTTAATTTCAATGTGTTTATATATTTTCCAGTGTTCCTCTTGTTATTCATCTCCAGTTTTATTCAATCATGATCAGAGAAAATATTTGGTATGATACAATTCTTTTGAAATTTTTATGACTTGCGGCCTAACATATGGTCTATCCTTGAGAATAATTCATGAGCTGAGGAGAAGGACATGTACTCTGCAGGTGTTGGATGAAACATTCTGTAAATATCAATTAGGTCTATTCAGTCTACAGCACAGTTTAAGTCCAATGTTTTCTTGTTGATTTTCTGTCTGGATGATCTGTCCAGTGCTGAAAGTGGAGTGCTGAGATCTCCAGTGTTTACTGCATTGGGATCTATCTCTCTCTTTAGCTCTGATACTATTTGCTTTATATATCTGTGTGCTCCAGTATTGGGTGCGTATGTATTTAGTATTATTACATCCTCTTGTTGAATTGACCCCTTTATCAATGACCTCCTTTCTCTCGTTTTACAGTTTTGGTCTCATAATCTATTTTATCTGATAGAACTATAGCTACTTCTGCTCCTTTTTGAGTTCAATTTGCATGGAATATCTTCTTTCATTCCTTAATTTTCAGTCTATGTGTGTCTTTATAGGTGAAGTGGGTTTCTTCCAGACAACATATAATTGGCTCTTACTTGTTCATCCCTTAAGCTGCTCTGTAACTTTTGATTTGAGAATTTAATTCATTCACATTCACTGTTTTTATTGATAGATCACGACTTACTACTGCCACGTTGTTATTTGATTTCTGATTGTTTTGTGGTCCTCTCTTTTTTCCTTCCTTCCTTCTTATAGCTCTTTGTTAAAAGTAATTTTCTCTGGTAGTGTGTTTTAACTTCTTGCTTTTTATTTTGTGAGTGTCTGTTGTAGGTTTTTATTTGAGGTTACCATGACGTTTTCAAAAAACATTTTGCAATCAATTATTTTAAGCAAATGACAACTGTACTTACAAATAGACAAATAAACAGGCACAGTAAAATCTAACTGAAATTTTACCTTTTAACTCCATTTTCCCTCAACTTTTTAACTTTTTGTTGTTTTCGTCCATATCTTTATATGCTTTTTATCTCTCAAAAAGTCATTGTTATTTTTGATAGGTTTGTCTTTTAGTATTCCTAATCAAGATATAAGTGGTTTATACAATGCAATTACATCATGAGAGTGTTCTGCATTTGTGTCCTTACTGTTATCAATTTGCTATATACCTTCAGATGATTTCTTATTGTTCATTAACATTGTTTTTGTTTCAGATTGAAGAAAACTGTTTAGCATTTCTTGTAGTACAGGACTGAGGTTGATGAAATCCTTCAGCTTTTGTTTGTCTGGGAAAGTCTTTATTTCTTCTTCGTGTTTGAAAGATATTTTTGCAGGATATAATATTCTGAGGTTAAGGGTTGCTTTTCTTTTTTTCCTTTCAGCACTTTGATTATTTCGTGCTGCTCTTTCCAGCCTGTGAGGTTTCCACTGAGAAGTCTTCTGCCATATATATTGGAGTTCTGTTTTTTGTTATTTGTTTTCTTTGTTTCCCTTAGGATTTTTATTTTATGTGTGTATGTGTGACCTTTGGGACTTAGTTATTAAATGTGTTGAGGTAGCCTTGTTTGGGTTAAATCTACTTGGTGTTCTATCACTGTCTATTTCCTGAATATAGATATCTTTCTCCAGGTTCAGAAAGTTCTCTGTTATTATTACTTTGAATAATCTTTCTACTCTTATCTCAATCTTTACCTCCTCTTTAAGGCCAATAACTCTTAGATGTGCTCTTTTGAGGCTATTTTCTGGATCTCGCAGGCATGCTTCATTCTTATTTGTTCTTTAATCTTTTTTTCTTTTCCGACTGTGAATTTTCAAATAGCCTGTCTTCCAGGTCATTAATTCTTTCTTCTGCTTGATTAATTTTGCTGTTGAGAAACTGATATATTTCTCAATTTGTCAATCGAATTCTTAACTTCCAGAATTTCTGCTTAATTGTTTTCAATTATTATTTCAATTTCTTTGTTAAATTTCTCTGATAGGCTTCTGAATCCCTTCTCTGTGTTGTCTTGAAGCTCATTGAACTTCTTCAGGACTATTTTGAATTTTTTGTTTGTAAGGTCACCTATTTTCATCACTCCATCATCAGTCACTGGTACCTTATTTAGTTCATTTGGTAGGGTCATACTTTCCTAGGTGTTCTTAATGCTTGCAGATGTTCATTGATGTCTGGGCTTGAAGAATTAGGTATATATTTTAATCTGCAAAATCTGGACTTGTTTGAACTCATCCTTCTTGAGAAGGTTTTTCAGATATTCAAAGGGAATTGAATATTGTTGTCTAAGTCTTTGGTCACTGCAGCCATACAGCACTGGGAGTCCTCAAGCCCAGTAATGCTGTGACACTTGGTACCACCTTGATGGACTTGGATAAGATATGGGCAGATTCCCTAGGTTACAAAGCAATATCTCTCACTCTCTTCCCTCACTCTTTGTGCTGGTATGTTAGAGTTGGAGGAGGAACGATGTGGGTACTCCCTCATGGCCACTAGCACGAGGTCACTTGAAGCCAGCCCAGTCTCACTCAAATCCATTGTTGACTGTTGCCTGGGTGCCTCTGATGTTTTCTCAAAGCCCAAGGGCTCTTTCATCAGTGGGTATTGAATTCTGCCAGGACTGGGTCCTTCCTTCAGGGCAACATGTTTCCTTCTGGCCAAGGGTGGGTCCAGAAATGCCATCCAGAAACTAAGGCCTGGACTCAGGGGCTTCAGGAGTCTTCTTGGTACTTTATTTTACTGTGGCTGAGCTGGTACCCAAGTTGTGAAACAAAGTCCTCTGAGCATTTCCCTTTCCTTTGTCTAAGTGGAAGAAGATTCTCCCTGAGTCATGGAGCCTATAATTGCAGAGAGATAACACCAGCATCATTGGTTTGGCTGCAGCTGCTGGTGTCTCACTAGGTCATGTGCACACCAAGTCCACTCGCTCCATTCCAGCACACACAGGAATTGCCCAAGGACTGTAGCCTTTGTTGCCCGAATGCCTTGTGAATTTAATCCAGGTCCCTGGCTGCCTTTTGTCAGCTGGTAGTAGGACAAGCTAAAAATCTGGTTTCTGGAAGGGGGAGGGAGGATTTACCTCTGGCTGGGCTTGTCAAAATGTTCCCTATCTGAGCACTGGCAGAATTCTGCCATAAGCTGTGTTCCCTTGTTCCAGGGTGGCCCTAAGTTTCAATGTAAAGTCCTACAATCACTTCACTCTCCCTCCTCCAGGCAAACAGATTCTCTCTCCACTTGGCATGCTGGCAGGGCACTGCCTGGAATGGCGGAGGGGTGACATAGGCAATGCAAGATTGTCTTTTCTGCCCTCCTCAGTGCCTCTTTCCTTAATATAAAGTTAAAAATATGTGGTTTGATCATTCACCTGATTTTTGGTTTTTCTGAAGGTGCTTTTTTTCATGGATAGTCCTTGAACTTGGGGGTCATGTAGAGGAATGATTGCTGGAGGTTTCTATTTGGCCATCTTGCTCCATCCCTTCTCTGCAATATTCTTTTGGCTTTTCTGGATATGAATCTTAGGATCAGCTTATCAATTTACATATAAATTTGAGGATCAGCTTGACGATTTGTGCGAAAAAGGCAACTGAGATTTTAATAAGGATTCTGCTGAATTTGTATATTAATTTGGAGAGTATTGCCATCTTAACAGTATTAATTATTTTAATATATGAATGGCTTTTCATCCTTTAGGTCTTCCTAATTTGTTTGAATGATGTTTTGTCATTTTTATTGTCCAAGACTTACACTTCTTTTGATACATTTATTCACAAGGGTTTCATTTTATTTTATTTTCTGGTGCTATTATAAATACAATTGTTTTCTTAATTCAATTTTACATTGTTTATTACTAGGGTATAAAAATGCAACTGTATTTTCTATATCGATCTTGTATCCTGCAAACTTGCTGAATTCATTTATAAATACTACTAGTGTTTTTGTGGAATACTCAGGATTTTTTACATAAAAAGATCACGCCATCTGTAGATAGAGATAATTCTACTTCTTCATATCCAATGTGGGTGCCTTTTATTTCTTTCTTGTACCTAATTGCTCTGGTTAGAAATTTCAGTACAATATGAATAGAAATGATGAGCATGAACCTTCTTGTCTTGTTTGTGTTCTTAAAAAAAATGTTTTTAGTCTTTACCATTAATTACCGTATTAGGTAGGGGTTTTTTATAGCTGTCCTTCATACAGTTATAGATATTCTCTTCTTTTCCTAATCTGTTGAATGCTTTTATCATGACAGCATGCTGGATTTTGTTTGATACTTCTTCTGCATCTACTGAGGTGATCTTATGTGTTTTATGTCCTTTTTTAAAATTAACATTGCATATAGACTGATTTTCATACATTGCACCAACCTTGCATTCCTGGAATAAATCATACTTGGTTAGGTGCATAATCCTTTTTATATATTGCTAGATTCAATTTGGTAGTATTTTGTTGAGAATTATTGCATATATATTATTAAGGAATATTGGTCTCTAGTTTTCTTTTTTTTTTTGTGATGTTTTTGTCTAGTTTTGGTACTAGGATAATACCAGCCCCATAGAATGAGTTGAAAAATATTCCCTGCCCTGTATGTTTTTGGGAGAAGTTGTGAAATATATGTTTTAAGTCATCTTTAAGAATGTGGTAAAATTCAAGGGTGAAGCCATTTGGTCCTGGACTTTTGTTGTTAGATTTATTTTTATTACTCATTCTTTCTTTTTATTTGTTATAAGTCCATTCAGACTTTTTATTTCCTTTTGAGCCAGTTCCAAGAGTTGTGTATTTCTACAAATTTGTTATTCGATCTAGATTATCTAATTAATTTGCTTGCAGTTGTTCATATTTTTTCCTCATAATCCATTTATTTCTGCTACATTTTGACCTCTTCTGCCTCCTCTTTGTATAGTAGGTAGTAAAGTTTCTGCTTCCATTTCTCATTTTTCTAATTCAAATCTTCTTTCCTTTTTTCTTAGTCAGTGTCTTAGTCTGTTTTCTGCTGCTATAACAGAATATCATAGCCTGAGTAATTTACAAAGAATATGAATTGATTTGGCTCATAGTTCTGGAGGCTTGGAATTCAAAGAACATAAGCCAGCATCTGGTGAGGACTTCTGTGTTGCTTTACCCCATGGGAGAAAGTCAAGTGATTGGGCAAGACAGAGAGAGAAAGGGGGTCTGAACTTCATCTCTTTATAAGGAGCCCACTCCTGTGATAATAGCATTAATCCATTAATAATGACAAAGTCTTCATGGTCTAATTGCCTCTTAAAGATTCTACCATCACAATGGCAATGAAATTTTAACATGAATTTTGGAGGGGACAATCAAACCATAGAAGAAATTGCTTTATTTTTTGTAACTTACGATAAGGCATGTATGGTCAACTGATTTTACATATTGTTATACTATTGTTCAGTGTGAGCAATGAGAACACCATACATCTACTAAGGGTGTGCACTGATTTCCATCTTTTAGTTTATGCAATTTACTTCATAATTAAGTACATATATATGTAAGCTTAGATCTGAACTATAATTCAGGGTAAATTAAATAAACACTGCATATAAGGAGACCGCAGTCTCTTTCTCAGAAGCAGATTTTTTTTTTTCTCTTGGCCAGCCCCTTCCTAACATGTTCTGGTATCTTAATCAGCTTAGTTGCATAACGTCTCTGGAAAAGGCTACAGAGTAAAGTAGGGTCATATAAGCAAAATGTTATGTGCCTTGCTGATGGAAGGTCTCACGACAAGAATGCATAAGAATCATTTGATATCACATGATCAATGTTTAAGAGGTGCTATTGTCATGCTCTGGGCTTTTAGCAGAGGTTGAAGAAAGCAGCATGATGTTGGACCTTTATGTGGCTCTTTCCCTTAAAGGTCATCCCCCTTTCTTTTTAAATGTGGATTTCAGCCTAATTGTGGTATTTAATTGTCTTCTTAGGAATGTCAACTTTAGGCCAAAAAGCATGCGGTGTGTGTGTGTGTGTGTGTTGTGGCTTAGTCCTTAGCAGCTGAGTGATTTTAACCTCTCTGTGCCTTGGTTTTTCTCACTTACAAAGGACTGCTGTGGTGCCTAAATAAGTTCAAACGCATAAAGCAACAAGAACAGTGATGGGCACAGAACAGGTTCTCAATAATGTTAATGTTATTGGTATGATTATCCCAAAGCTAGATTTATTTAAAGCCACTTGTCAACTAATCTCCAATAAGATATTAGCTGCTTTGGTTAAGGTGTTTATATTTAAGGGTATTAAAATTTAATTAGGTGACTCTTGAAGGTTAGAAAACCTTCAAAGCAGAAAGGACAGAACACTGAATTGTGGAATTGTAGACACTTTGTAGCAGGCTCTGGAAAAGGGAGGGACCAGTGGCTATTGTGGCAGTATGCTGGGGCTGGCACCCCTTGAATTACTGTGTGTGGGCCAATGTTTTCTCCATTCATCGTAATAGGGACCCAGGATAAGGAACTAAAAGAGAAAACAAAGCCTAAATTCATGTAAGGAAAGGGCACAGAATGAAGAAAGAGCAGAGGGAGAGTTTCATGAGAGTGTGGTTGTGTTTTGCATCCTCAGGCTGCTTAATGGAATGACGTTGTGAACATTCTTCAAACGGTTTTAAAATGGTTGTGATTTGTATTTTCACATGGCTTGTATAGAATTCTGCTTGAAAATATGAGTCTAGAATGATTGAATTCCATTTGGATTTGATGACAGTGCCTGAATGAGAGAGGTGTGCATGCCAATGACAGAGTTCAGTGACCTTTGACTATCCTCCAGTAATTTTATATTTGCAAAGAAGCGACATTAACTCACAGGCATAACCAACAAAACAAATGGTAAAACCATGAAAAAATTTAAGAATATGGTAGAACTTTTATTCCTTCAATATATCTAGAGTTATATAAATTTGTGTCTGAGCTGAATGCTGGCAAGTGGAGGAATTAAAAAGAAGTCAGAATAAAATGAAAGAAAGAAAGGACAAAAAGGAATAAAGGAAGGGAGGAAAAAGAAAGGAAGAGAAAAGAAACAAATAGTAGATATACAGCATTCCTTAAAATAACAAAATTAGGACATTTGCAGAATGGATATTTCATTTCACTTGTAAGTTCTGTTCTGATGGCATTTACTTAACCGGATAAAATGACTAAGGTTGGGAAGATCAGAGAGGTGAAGTCTTGACTGCTATTTTTTGGCCCTTGGGAGGCAAAGGTCATGCTCAATTCCTTTGAATTATTTCCTGCCATTTTTCTCCTGATATATGAGCCATTTTGTTCAAGATACTTTTGGTAAGCTCCCTCTAAAAGGATTCTGAGTAACCTCCACTGTCTCTCTCTCTCCCTTCCCTCCTTCCCTCTGATGAAACCCCTTCCTGAAATCCTGAATGATGCAAGCTGGAGTGCACATCTTCAGCGGTGGAGACTGCTAGGACATTCTTAAGTGTTTTCGGGAAGCTGAATTAAGCCCGTCAGTTCTTGTAAGGACTACCTGTTAGAACACTCCTAATTAGCTTACTGACTATTTGGAGAAAGCTCTTCTGGTTTCTCTGTAGCAGATCATTCTGGAGTGAGCTACTGGTGAAATGAATGCATTCTTTATAATGATGAGGTCATTTTTACGCTTATTAGTCTTTAAAGAAAGCTATTTCTTATAGAACAAAGTTGGATTTGAGAGAGACAGAAAAAGAGAGAGAGAGAGAGAGAGAGAGAATGATGACTGATAGGAAAAGAAAGGAAGCTTTTGTGTGTATGTACCTACGTATTTTATTAAAAGTTTTAGTGGCTGCTCCAAGAGCAAGGTGTCTGTGCCTTTAATCATTTTCATTTTAAAAACAGAGCCTTATATTTTCACATCTTCAGCTGTCCCAGAGGGCAGCTAGGCCAACTTTAACAACATTAATTTCTCTTTATGACAGGACTAGTGCAGCCCCAGGTCTTCAGAACTGCCTAAAATGTCTGGAAAAGTAGATAATGAAGAGGATATTAGAATTGTAAACAAGAACAATTTTGTAATAAAAACCATATATTTTCTCCATTGGACTTTGGGCTTAATACTGCGGCAGCAAAAGTGTCACCAGTCATAATTTGTTGATGGCTACTGAGCATTAGTTACAGTCAGAGCGTGCACATAAAGGGCAAGTCCTCCTGGCATCCCATTAAAGAAGATCTGGGATGGGTAATTGCAATTTAGTTGTCTTAGTGTGCCTCTTTCATTTGATTTTTTATTGTGCTATATGATGAGAAGGATTTGTGTATCGCAACTTCCCGGGCTGCTCACAGAGACTTTTGCTTATATGCAGAGGTATTTTGCACAAGTTTAAAGGATTTATTAATTGTGCATGTGCAGGGATCACCCTAATGAAAGTCAAAGGGGAGCCACGTCCACCCCTCTACCACCTTCAAAAGATTTAGGAAGAATCCAGGGTGGAGCATTGAAAACAGAAGAATTCTCCTTCCTGCTCTGTGTTCCTCTGGCAGCCAGCGCATCCCTTTCTCTCTGTTCATCCCTCTTGCTGACAGGGTTTATGAGTCTGATATAATGGACTGAGAAACTGTAGATGTTCCCCCAAGAACCAGAATGCTCTTCTTTGTTTGCAAGGAATGTGGGGGCAGAGTGTAAAACGTAGGCACGACGGTCTGTTAATAGCAGAAACAGGGCTATCTTCTAGTCTTCAGGTGCACGACAGTTGAGAAAGTTCATCCCGTGCTTGACATTTTGTTCTTTCCTCAGCCTTTGTTGTCCTCTTTCATATAGAAGAAATCTGAACACATAATCCTAAAAAAAGGCAATTTCCATTAATATGGTTTTTCTTTGCATTTCCTATTTGCTCTTACTATACTCAGCGGCCTGTGTTCAATAATCTATTCCTGGAATTTAGTTTTGTGAGAGAAACAATGACACGCAAAGCCTATAGAGATCCTATAGAGATCTCTTCCCATCGAAGGTAATAATGATAATATTTACGTTTTCAATTAACCAAAACTAAGTCTCACATTTAGATGATTTTCTGTTCAGGATTGGCCACAGTATAATAGCATATGATTCAAAAAAAGACAGTCATTGCTTCAATGAAGACTAATGAAATTTCAAATACTTTAATTTTGAAGTAAAAACAAAAGGCACATCTTATATTATGAACTTTAAAAAAGAAAAATTATGATTTTTAAAAATAAGGGCAGAAACCTTTTACCTGCATCTATTAGCATCTAATTCCCTTTTCACAGCTAGGATGTGAAGGTAATCAGCTTCATTCCGGTGGTATGATGAGAGTTAGGTACAGTCTTTCAGATGAGCTGGGGTAGTGGGATCCAATTCTGAGACAGAGCTCACTGGGGCTTGATACGAACTGAAAGGCAAAAATGAGCACTCTTCTATTATTTAGGGCCCTGTCCAGAAGTTGGGGGGGGGGGCGGGAAAAAAAACTTTCTTGTGTAGATTTAGCCTCAGAGAGCAGAGATAACCACCTTGCCGCTATGTCTAATGAGATGGGAATGGGGGCAGAAATAATGAGGATTACATTGTATTTTTTCATGTAAAAGCCTGAGAAACAAAACATTCTGAACACTGGCAGTGATTCCAGTCATTTTCAAATGAAAAGGGCTATTTGTTTCCAAATTACAGCAGCCACTGGAATGCATACGTTTATGGCTCAGAAATCCTCATTTTGTGAAGTAAAATTACCTTTCAGTAATTTAGTCACTGCAGGCTTTGTCCTGCTGACTGGTCAGAAGCTATCAGATAGCTTGCAGCTGCAGGCTGAAGCCCGACCATTTTTTTTTTTTTTTTTTTTTCTAGGACAGGCAGTTAGTTAGTAGAGCCATCAGTGCGGCATCTGTCATCCTGCTAGGCCCAAATTGTTTTCTATGATGGATGTCACAGTCTGTATGATCAAAATAGAAGCCCTGCTGCTTTTAATTGCAAAATCGGAGTACTTGCACATTTGTTATTATGCCGAGGTTATTACCTCACACAAAATGAATTAACAGGTGAAAATAATTGATGAGAGGAGTCTAGGGATTTTTAGCCTCTTCAAAGAGACTTTGTAATTATGGCATAATGAATGTTCTGAGACATATCTGTGGGGGGCAGCATGAGACCACCAAAGATCTCTTCGGATTGATGATAAATTCTACTGAATTCTACTGTAATACTGCTTAAATTTACTTAGCAATTAGTTTAATAGTCCTACATGATTCATGATAACATACCGAGAATTTTTAAATAACTTTGTTCCATCAATCTATAAATTAAGCTACTTACCTCAGCTTTCTTCCCAAGGTGATGGAAAATGTTAATGAATCAGACTTTCTGAAACAAAGATGACCTAGGATAGGGGTTTGGGTTTTAGAAATGCCAATCTAAATGCGGCTGGCATCTCAAATAATTCCTCTTCTCCTTTTTAGCTCTTCTCAATAGTTCGTGAAAAGAGTCTTACCAAATTTTGTCCAAATATAGTTTCAAGAGTTTCCCAGCACATTAAGACTCTGCTTTTGTCCTGTGAAGTATATTGTTTAAACATTTTGCAAGCTGAAGTAATTGCTCTTGGCTTTCTGACCATTCTTCCATTCAGACTTGGTCATATTTCAAATGCATTCAGCCCCTGAGTACATCCAAAGTGATGGAGTCTAGCCGTCTTTTCCCTTCTTCCTGTCATCCTGAAACTGCACAGGGGATCTCTGTCTCACCATGAATTAGCTTCCGGCATGGCCTCAGAGCACAGAAAGCACTTTCTCTGTATTAACCCAGTGCAGCCAACATGCTGGGATATTGGTTTCCGTGAGTGCCTGGCCAGGTAGAGAACAGTAGTTGTAAGATGGCCAACCTGGAAGTTGCAAGAATGGTGAAATATTATTAAGTACTAGAAGGGACCATTTTAAGAAAAAAAAAAAATTATAATGGAACAAATTATAAGCATGCTTCTTTTCAATAACTGCATGTTATTCACATATTATGTACGTTTAAATCTCAAGGTAACTCTTTAATTAGCTAGAGCTAAAAAATTGAACTAATTGTGATCACTATTTTGAGAAGTATACATAAAGGAAATCTTGAGAACTGAGACTAAGAAAACCTTGAATTAAAAGTAAAAGAGTGACAAAAAGGAAACAGAGCTATACGTTTTGAGGAAATGTAAACTCAAAAAGTCACGTGTTTAGAATATCTATATTCATTTTTTAAGTGACAAGGAGTTTTATCATGGATTCTAACTAGATTTACTGATCCATATTTCTGAAGACAGGCAGACATGCATTATTTACCATCGTTTATGTTCTTTCATCTCACACACACACATACACACACACACACACACACACACACACACACACACACTTCTCAGCCCAAGAAGTCATTACTTCTTTGTAAAGAATTTCTATTCTATCAAGTAGCTTTTAATGACTATTTGTTGTTATTTTTCCCCTGAGTTTAAATGAAATGCATATTTGAGGCAGGCAACTGATATTGATGTGATTTTTTTACGTTATATAACTACATTTATCACATTCTTTTAAGATTTACTGTCATAATTTTGGTGTTTAAGAGTATACAATATCAAAGGATCTCAATAACAGGAAGAAAGAATACATGGCAAAATATATATATAATGAATGCAAGGCAAGCAGCAGATGGCCCCACATGTGAAGCGGACTGTGGTAACTCATATTGGGCCACATGTCACTTGCTGAAGCATTTTTCATAAACCTTCACACACCTGCATTTATCTTCAACGTAAAGCCCAAGATGAATTCTCCAAAGACATTAAGAATGGACAAATGGTTTTTAACAAAATATTCTATTTGGAAAATCTGTTACATAGGCAGGAGAGTGTTATACAATTGGACTTCAGTTGTGTCACAAACCATGACACCACTCAGTGATATTACTTTATTGTTTGGTCTGAGTTTTAATGGAGAGCAAAATGACCTAAAATTCAGAGGTTAATGCTGTAAAATTTTGATACCTGTTTCATTTAGATTATATTGGATTATTGTTATGAAACACCATGAAAAACACTCAAGGGATTCTAAATTGAAAGAAAAAAATGGCAGATGAAAAATTGAATTTCCAAAAAAAATTCATGTTAATGAAGGTCAGATACAATTTTTTGGTATTTTGGACATTCCAAAATCCTGTTCATAAAACCAACCAAAAAGCAATAGATTACACAATTTAAATTTCGTAGAAAGCTATACAAACACAAACAGACATCTCTTATATAGAAATGAAGAATACAGGGACTTGGTGTGTTTTATGATAGCTTTATGGCAAATGACACATGCATAGAGTGCCATATAACTGACTCTAAAGCAAATTCAGTTGGCTTTCTTCTTATCTCTTCTTTTTTTTTTCTGTATATAATATGTACAGAAGTACATACGTTTAGATGGTGTCTAGTGACTACAAACAAAGAGCATTCAATACAGTGTGTATGTTTACCAAAGAAATTGTGTTTCAGATGAGAAAATCTGATGTCCTTTTTAACGATTATAGAATGTGAAGTAGTTAGGATAGGGAAAAGGGTATTTGTTCTATTCATAGGTGATTGCAAAATAATTCTTATGTGTGTCATAGTGGAGGATGAGCTCATAGAATCTGAATCACTGACTTACCAGACAGATCTGTTTCCAGGAAGGAAGAAGTTTTTGTTGATAATCTAATGAGAATGCAAATAATTTCTTTGATGATGCTAAAATTTTCATAGTAAGTATTAGTCAGTTGCTAGTATGCTATGAATTCTGTGTAATTAAATGGAATTGGATTTTGGATCTGGCTTTGTATAGACAGCACTGGTTTCTGAGTAATACTCCATTGAAACATCTCACTCTGATGTATTGCATTAATAGATCATCAGAAGCAGTTGTCATTCCAATGATATATTAGTGTAATACATGAGAATGAGACGCACTGATGATGTATTTAGTACTCACAAGATGGCAATGTCCAAAGAAGAAATGGGCCCAGTAAGGAAGCCATTATAATTACAGGATGAAGTCAGTCAGCATGCAGTACTTGGCAAGCTTTTTTTGGGTGCCAAGTTCATGTATCAGTTCTGAAGCTACATTTAGGGCACTGCTGCTGTTGCAATGAGAAGTGCATTATTATCCTTGTTCAAAATAATTTCCACTGGTGAACTGCAAGATAACATACATACATACATACATACATACAATAGTTTAGTGCATGTTAATGTCTATTTTGGCAGAAAACATGGTATACTGTTAGTGCTGGCTTCTGGAAAGAAAAATCTTTCTTAAGCAGGATTTTCTGGGCTGATACTCAAATATATTATCATAATAGCAGTTTTCCAACTGATGGTTTCTGCCAAAGGGGAAGCTTTTGCTAGTAAGTGTCTACATGCCACCATGCCATCATGGGCATGGCTTCTGGAATTAGCTAGAGAGGCAGATATTTTAAGTGAAATATTAAACTTAGGTCTCACTGTCATACATTTTCTGCTAATAGAGCTTGCAACACCTACTATAAATGTAGATGAATTAGAGACTCCCAGTGACCTCTATCTACCTCCTGCTGGGCTTTTTCTAAAAGGGTAAAAGAGAGACTTTTAAATGTTTATAAGATAAGGCTAAAAAGGCTTTTTTATGCAATGGAATAGCAGTTACTATTCACCTTCTTACAGCAGCTGATTGCATCATAAATAAAACAGTAGGGCTAGTCATCCCAGCTGTGGAATGGATGCATCCAGACAGCAGCCAAAAGGCTTTGGTGAGGGATAGGGAGTTTTCTTCCCAGGATCTGGGCCTCTAAAGATTGGGGGCAAGGGGCGGTGATGCCATAATATCTGTGTGTGTGCAGTTTGGAAAGGAGGAAGTGGCAGGGAAAACAAAGAAGGAAGTAGAGGTGATAGCTTACACATGGTATTTTCCTTCTTGGAAATACACTAACCAAAGAATTGTTTGAAAGAAGTTTCTTGATCCCCTAGCAAGGAAGACAAAGCAGTAGTGGAGGGAAAGATTTAACCACAAGGATGAGGAGAGGCTGAAGCAGTCAGTGCTTGTTCCAATTATCCTAACTAGGCTGGTTGTGCTTGGTTTTCTTACGCAGCATTGAACAACCAAGTGCACAGCAGGAGACTAAATCTGGAGGGGAAAGGCGCATATTCTTATTTTTAAGTGGGATTCCTACTTTATTCTATATTTTATTTTATTTTATAATTATGATTTCTTGAATTTGTGACACAGAAATAACTTTATGATTTATGACCAACAAATAGGAATTCTTTCAGTGGACTACTCTAACCATCTCTGTTTTGTCTAAGGGCCTTGAAAATATAATGGAAAAAAAATGTATTGCTTTCTTAAATGGGCAATAAAATGATTTCAAAATACTGAATATATCTGATCTATTTTAAGAATATTTATTGTAATGCCTATTTAAGTATGCATTCTCCAAAATGTCTACTAATTTTCCAAACTATTAACCCACCTTACTCACTTATATTTTAGACTTGTTAGTAACACTACTGAACTGTTGAATAATTATTTTATACTATGTAGGTTTTCTTAACAGGTAGGAACTGAGGCTTGAGATATAGACTGGAATCCATGGCTAAATAGAAGACATCGGCTAAATTTTTAAAATATAATTTTAGGTCCATAAAATACCAAGAGAAATAAACCATGAAAGTAAACCCAAGAATACTACACTATAACTAGTTATCAATTACTTTTGTATGATATAAAAATGATTTTTTCACATTAAGTAGATGAAGTTTTATGTATTTAAACATACACAGGCATTCTTATTTTTGTCTCAAACATGTTTGCGTAAAACAGATTTCATTATTTGTTTAGAGAGTTAAAAAAGTCTTTACATTTTCAATGTACACGATTAATTCAGTAAATATTTGCTATAGACTTCCAAATTATTAAGGAATGTGCATTATCATGTTTGCACAAAGTTAAGCAAATCTAAAAGGAAAACCCTAAGGATTTTCTTTGCCTTTGGTAATAAAAACATGACTTAGACACTGCCCCGAGCTTCCTTTCCTTTCTGTCTCGCTCTTCCCGGCTCCCTCCCCTCTTCCTTTACATCCCTATTTTCTGCCATCTTTCTTCTCTTTCTTTTTTCCTGGTGCACTTAACAACACCTTTAAATAAGGAGAATGGGTTAGCAGGCAGTAGTGGAGAAAGTTTAGAGAGACAGAAAGATGCAGTGTCACCTTCATGCTGTGATAACCATAAAACAATTGTTTACCTAAAAAATCGTAATATTTCTAAAGTACTACATAGTTGCAAGGGAATGTTAAAGATATTTCCATATGATAAAATATCTCTTCCTAAATACATGCCCTGATCATAGTGAATGAGATACAAGGATATAAACTAATTATAAAACTAGTGGTAGAAAAGTCCACCATTGGAAAACTCTAATGCTCTGTGGAACACTTTTAATAGTAGACCAAAAAAAGTGAGAATATGAGAGTACGAAAAAAAGAGGCTACACTATGACAGTTATGTTGAAAAGTTTGGGGATTTTGAAGCTTTTATTCTATTAGCATAAATATTAATACATTCATTTTAAGTATATTTCCAATATTTTAATAGTAATATGAAAGAGAGCTACAAAAATTTTACATACTTTAAATTGCAGTAGATAAAAATAAGGTGTAACAGAGAAATACATTTCGACCTTGTGAAATTTCGACCTTGAACTTTGTGCTCTAATGAATCTAATGTAGGATCAAATCTAAGCTTGTACCTGATATATGTCCCATTGTCTAAGAAACAACAGGAACCAGAAAATTCGGAATTCTCATAAACATTGCAGGTGGTAAACACTGATCAAAGTCATTCTGGATGGTTTGTGGGTTTTTTTTTTTTTAATTTCCTTTAAAGTAACAAATTAAATACATCATACCATGTATCTCTCATATTTTTTCTAGGTAAAAACTGTTTAATCACATAAACATCTGCATTTTTGAAGTAAAATATTGTATTGTTATATAAAGATGAAGTATGAGAGGTTAGTTCCCTTGCACTCATGTGAGACAAATATGAAAACCTGCTTTAGCAAAACACAAAGCTGCCACTTCCACATGATATTAATATAGCAAATTCTTCATCAATTAAGTTCATCATCAATTAACCTCTTAGCAAAGGTTTTGCTAAAATTCCAACTAGGGCTTAGACTAACGATTTGGTAGTGGTATTTCTTTGCTTAACTAGTTTTGACAATTAATTGTCTCCATGGCCATTTATTGTTTTGTTTTTTTTTTAGAGACAGAGTCTTGCTCTGTCGCCTGGGCTAGAGTACAGTGGCATCATGATAGCTCACTGCAACCTCAACCTCCTGAGCTCAAGTGATCCTCCTGCCTCAGCGTCCTGAGTAGCTGGGACTGCAGGTGCATGCCATGACACCCAGCTAATTTTTCTATTTTTTGTAGAGATGGGGTCTTGCTCTTGTTCAGGCTGGTCTCAAACCATGGGCATTTACTTTTAAATCTATATTATAGGATTAACAGCTTTAACTCTGGTTTACCATTTAATATGTGGCAATTTTGAGATAATCAAGCCTATGTCTTCACTTTAGTTTCCTCTCCATAACTTGTCTTCCTTTGTTTCTGAGCTCTGTTCTTTTCTCCCCAGTGTCCATCTATTTTATGTTTCTGTCTCTGTCTCTCTGTCTCTGTCTCTCTCTCTCTCAACAATTTTTACAGTAAATGATCTAGGCTCCCCTCTACTTTCACCTGCATAGATGTGGCCTTTTCACTTAACAGAAATTCTCCCCATAGGTTTTCTCCATTTTTATGAGCCTGTCTGATCATCCATTCTAGAAATGACTATTTTTTTTACTTTTTACATGAGGAGTTTTTTTCCCATTACTAGCCTTCACCTTCACAGATATAAAAACGTAATTGTGCACTGTGGTACAAATGGAATCTGAAATTATCAAGTGCAAAATTAGCATTAAAAAATCATAAGACAACAAACAATAGGGCTTTTATGTGATTTTTGTAATTGCGCGAAACTAGTTACTCTGGCAATAATTGTTTGTGCTTCATTAACATGCAAAATGGTTTTATAGACTAACCCACACACAAAAGAAACCATTTTTGATGAGAACTGTGCTTTGTTTAATGTTAGACACCATTGTATTTGCTTTCCTAATATAACAGTTCTAATTAGTACCTAGCACTCATCCTGAGTTTTTCAGCTTGAACACCCTGAAGGTGACAATCAAGTCACAATTCCATGGCACTCTTTGTCAGTACCTGTCAAAATATAGCTAAGCCTTTTGGAACTGTGATCTAAATACTGAAAAAAAAATTAATAGTCCAGAAACAATATGTCCTAGGTAAATTTTAAAAATAAAATTGCACATTAGACCTTGCTTAAAAGCACAATGCTATTAATACTACCCCATTAAATGTGGCCCTGATAAAACTAAATGACTATATTCTAATAATTAGCATTGTTTTTATCATTTTGCCATTACTTGTTTGCTTGATTCATTTGATTTTACTTCGCTGGTGAGGTAGTACAGGAGAAAGAACAAAATTTTAAATCAGTTAATTTGTGCATGCACACTTTCAGAGGTGATTAGACATGCATCTTTAAAGCATGGAAATTATGTTTTTAACTGCACTGAAGAAGTGACTCCATTGGGCTAGGCTATATAAACCTAACCATCCTGAAGAGTCTTAATTTGTTTCTATCGTGAGGAGGCAGGCAGGCTCCCTGCTTGGGCTTGTCTCTAGTTAGAAGAGAATGCAGATTCAAAGACATGGGAGAGGCTTCCCAGCTGTTGTTGAATCCCATGTCTTTCTCAGTATAGGACTGAACCTAAAAGTCCATGGAACTATGGAGGACTAAGTTTACTATGGCACGCTGCCATTCATGCGTCCTGACCATCAAAAATATATCAAATGTAAGACCCATTGCTTTTGAGTAAATGACACATGAGATAGACTGGTTTAAAATTTTACCTCTCATTAGACCTGTAAGAATTATGTGATTACTTTTTTATTTTTGTTGGTAAAATGAGATTGATGATTGTTTTTCCAAATTCCTGAATTGCATTAATTGCTTTGTACAGACATTCTATGTAACTTAGGTTTTGTCTAAAAAGTTGGTGAAATTTTGCAAAATTGATTCATCAAGTTAGTAACTTTCCTCATTTAAATAGAGTTGTCCAGCAAATATCACAGATTTAGGAAAATATTTTCTATAGTACCATTGTTTCAGTTTGTTTTTCATTAAAACCCAACATAAATGGCTTACATCAATATCATGTAATACTTCAATAATTAAGAAGAAGATAAATTTAAAGTCCCTATATTATTATCCACATGATTCTGTATCATTTAGATGCTTGGATTCTGGATCACTTATGATAAAATAATTCAAAAAATTCTCAGTTCCATGTGAGTTTTAAAGATATACCCACTCACCTGTGTTCTGGAAGAATTTGAATTTGTGGTGCCTTGAGTGAGGTTTTTACATAAAAGAATTGCTGGTTACTTCTTCCTCCAAAATATTCTTAAAGAACTTTTCAGTTCAGTTTATGTAAGTAAATATCAACTTCCAAGCTCTCCATGCCAATGCCTCATACTGCAACTCTACTCATATTTTTTTCTGCCAGTTTGAACTCATCTCTAATCTCTCAATTTTTGTAATTCAACTGACATGTGATAAAAACAAAATTCTGTATTTACCCCTTTAACATTTTGGACTCAAATAACTATTAAAAATTTTCTGAGGGCTTATAATTTTAACTGTAGAGAGCTTAAAATCAATAAGTAAAATGAATTATTTTGGCTTATCAGTTTCAGAGTGAAAATTAGTAAGCTAACTAGTTTTGATAGACAAGATAATTGACATGTGAATATGGATTTCATATATCAGAAAGTCAGACGTGATCTCAAGAATCTTCCATCCACCTCCCAACCAAGATAATTACCTTTTTGAATGGGGAGTTATTAAGCTTCTGTTTGAAAACATTCAGTGATTGGTGACCCATTACTTTTCTTCATAGGATCTTTTCACTTTACACTCAGAATTAGATGGAAGGCTTTTTTACAAAGATATTTTTTGTGCGTTCTAACCATTTATGCTAATTCTATCCCCTGAGACACAGATATACTCTTAAAAGTTACTCTAAATATTTTAAAGTATCACCAACAATATCATAAAGTTATTATCATCATGTCAAACCATTTTCATCATAAGATATAGTTTTGAGACTTTCTCCATCCTTTTTTTCTGCAAGTTCTCTAGTTTTGCTACCTCTCTTAAAATGTGGCACCCAAACCATCTCTCCCTCTCTCTCTCTGCCACCCCTGTCATCCTCTATGTACCACTCTAGCAATCATCTGTCTAGTTTTAATATGAATATTATGTTCAGAGTGCAAA
This sequence comes from Indri indri, assembly GCA_004363605.1. NCBI lineage: Eukaryota > Metazoa > Chordata > Mammalia > Primates > Indriidae > Indri > Indri indri. The sequence goes on from RJWJ010000840.1 coordinate 130,097, forward strand.
ATGCTGAGTTCAGAGTAATGCATTGTCACAGTCTTGAACCTAAAGTAGTTTATGAGTCACTAATACAAACAGACACGTAATCAACTGTGTTGCTTAATTACAACTGTGAGCAATAGTCTGTAGGAAGAATAAACAAAAAAGGAGAGAGACTTGATTTAATAGGAGTGGGAAGGAAAGCAATTGAAGAGAATCTTCCTAAGGAAAAAGTAATTGTTTGTTTTAGAACTGAATAATGTAAGGACTGAATCAAAGTAAAAATTGTAGCATGTGGAAGACTATGTCTTGGGGTTTTGATATTGTAAAAGGAAAAACTGATTTTGGCCTACTTGCTACTGTATATATTAGCTAATCAAGCACTATCAGGCAAGAGCCTCATCTTACCTACATGCGCTTCTTTATAGCGACCAATTTTCCACCATGACAGCACAGACTTAGATCCATTGCAGTCCACAGAAATCTCAGGGAATTCACATTTAATTTGAGCACGTATCCTACGTGTTTTGAAAACCTCATTCAATGTAATTATACTATTTTACATTTACTAAGGGAAATTTATCCCAGAGTTCGATAGTCCAAGAGAATTTCAGTGGAGATTTAGACCCTCATTGCACCTGTGCCCTTTCTGTAATCTGATTCATTTTATGTTGGATCTTTCAGATTTTCCAGAATCCTTAAAGGCAAAGAATAACTCTTTATAGTGTTATCAGAACATATTTTAAAACAGATAGAAACATGTAGCTGCTTCTTTTAGAGTATAATATTCTTAAATCACTAATATAATATTGTCTTCTCTAATTTTGCATTCAAATTCCACCACATGGTGCCATACTCAGAGTAGTTTTTTGATGATAAGGTGGAGGAACTGGCTAACTTGGGTCCTCTGAATAACTCACTGAGAAATATAATGACATATAAACATTCATCCATTCTTCATTCCAGGCAATATTCAAACCTCATCATCGCCTAAATCCAAGCAACGTGTGTGTGTATGTGGTTTTGCAACTGGGCAAATAATCAAAGCAGAGGAATGAATACAACCATCTGTATGGAAATTGGTAAACTGCAAATTGGTCCCCTAACTGGGATTAGGGAGAATACATGTTTTCCCCAGCTCTGCTTTCTTTCCCAGAATTTCACATACATCAATAACAATGGCTTTTCCTTCCTTCAGCTAAAGATGGAGAGAGAGATGCTTTAAAGTTGTCAATGTCAGGGAGGGTTTGTCCTGCATAGTTATAAGCCTATTATTTCAAAGAACAAAATGAAGGCTCGTTTCCTACAGCGAATTTAATACTTTTCCTGCCTTGTATTATGGTGATAGTGCTGAAAAGTAGAACCAGAAGAAAAGGATAAAGGCAAAAAATAGAAATGGATTTTTTAAACTCAAAACCAAATTATAACCCTTTCTTGTAGGATGTCTGTGCTGAGATATCTACCTACCAATGTAACTTTTAAAAACAGAGTTAGAGCCAATGAATACTTAATAATCTTTCCTTTTATTTCATAGTTAATTACTATTTTTACATGAATCATTTTTGGGTCTCCTAGAAACCTAGAATAATGAAGTAGGTTGTAATAGAAATATTGACAATAGGTTAGTACTGATATATCATTGTTAAAACTGTATAAACTATGAAAAGATAAGCCAAGAGAAACAAACAACAGTAGATAATGTAGCCTATATGATTAAATCCTAAAGTCTATTACTCACATAAAACTGAAATTTTGAATTTGCATAGTGTTCAGAAAAGCTCTATAACTTTGATAAACTGTGTACAATTTGGGGAAGGGACAAACATTTTTAAGATAGCATATGGATAATTTGGATTTTTTTGTGTATTTAAAAAATTCTTTAAACATAAATGTAATTTTATTTATTTCTGATTATAAAATGTGGATTCTTTCAATTTAAAAGAAGGTAATAGAAGCCAGGAAAAAAGAATCCTGGTATGAATAAAAAAAATTAAATTTGAGCATTCATTTGGTTTTTTCCTCCCATAAGCATAGCCATATAAGCAGGCTGATTTGAGACAATAATATGTTGATATCATATTGTGGGATAATATATTAATATTAATTGTAATGGGTTGAATGGTGATCTCTCAAAAAAGATATGTTCAAGTCCTAAGCCCCAGTATCTGTGAACGCAGCTTATTTGGAAGAGAGTCTTTGCAGATATAATTAAGTAAAGGAACTCAAGATAAGATCATCCTGGATTAATGGGGGGGGCCCTCAAATCCAATGACAAGTGTTAATATTAAAAGAGGATAAATTCAGAGACAAAGAGGAGAAGATCATCTGAAAATACAGGCGGAGGTCGGAGAAATGCTTCTCCAAGCCAAGGAATACTAAAGATTGCTGACAGCCACCAGAAGACAGGAGAGATAAATAGAACACATTCTCCTTCACAGCCTCCAGAAGAAACCAACCCTGCCAACGCCTTGATTTTGGACTTCTGGCCTCTAGAACTGTGAGAGAAAAAATTTTCATTTTTTCAGTCAACATTGTGGTAATTTACTGTGGCAGTCCTAAAAATCAAAGACATTAATTTTTTATAATACTGGCCTTCAGGTATCATAGTAAGCTTCCCATATGAAAATTAGAAATAGTCATTTTACATCTACACAAACATCATAAAAAGCAACAGACCAAATCCTTGAATGAAAACAAAACTAACAAATAAAATAATTCCACCCTCACCATAGGTTGCTTAGCATAGAAAATGGGGTAGCAAATTAAACCCCAGGAAACCTTCTCTGAGGCACCTCACTTCTGATTACCCTATTTTTAATAGACTTTTAAAGAGCAGTTTTAGCTTTATAAAAAATTGAGCAGAGGGTGCAGAGAGTACCCACCCATACACTCTCTACCCTCTACCCCTTCTCCCACCATCAACATATTGCACCATAGTGGTACATTTCTGATCCTTTTACTCTCTCCACTGTTTTGCCTTTTTCAAGATTTTCATATAGTTGGAAACATACACTACATTGTCTTTTCAGACTGGCTTCTTTTGCTTAGTGATGTAAATTTAAGGTTTCTCTATGCCTTTCATGGTTTGATAGTTCATTTCCTTTTAGTGCTGAATAATACTCAGTTGTCTAGATGTATTCACTTACTGAAGAACATCTTGGTCACTTCCAAATTCTGGCAATTATGAATAAAGCTGCTATAAACATCTATGTGTAGGTTTTTGTGTGGTCATAAGTTTTCAACCCGTTTGGATAAATACCAAGGAGGATGATTGTTGGATGGTATGGTAAGAGTATGTTTAGTTTTGTAAGAAATTGTCAAACTGTCTTTAAAGTGGCTGTATCACTTCATTATTTCACATAACCAGTAGCAATGAATGCGAGTTCCTGTTGCTCCCAATCCTCCCCTAGTGTTTGTTGTTAGTGTCTTGGATTTTCGCCATTCTAATATTAACAGATGTGTCATGGTATCTCATTGTTGTCTTAGGTTTCATTTCCCTGATGACGTATGAGGTTAAAAATAATCTCATATGCTTATTTGTCATCTGTGTATGTTCTTCGGTGAGGTGTCTGTTCAGGTATTTTGCTAATTTTTTTATTAGGTTGTTCATTTTCTTATTGTTGAGTTTCAAGAGCTCTGTATATATCTTATACAATGGGTTTTTATCAGATGTGTCTTTTGTAAGTATTTTCTCCCAGTCTGTGTCTCGTCATCTCATTCTTTTCACACTGTCTTTCACAAAGGAGAAGCTTTAATTTTAATGAAGGCTGGCTTATCTATTATTCTTTTCATGGACCATGTATTTGGTTTGGTATCTAAAAAGCTATAACCATGCCTAAGGTCATTTAGATTTTTTCTTATATTATCTTCTAGAAGTCTTATAGTTTCATATTTTACATTTAGGTTTATGAACCACTTTGACTTAATTTTTCTGAAAGGCATAAGGTCTGTGTCTAGATTCATAATTTTTCCTTGTAGATGTCCAGTCATTCCAGCATTATTTTTTGAAAAGATATCTTTGCTCCAATACGTTGTCCTTGTTCCTTTTAAAAAATCAGTTGATTATACTTATGTGGGTCTATTTCTGGGCTCTCTGTTATATTCCACTAGACTATTTGTCCAGTCACCCACCAATACCACACTGTCTTGATTACTGTAGCTTTATGATACACTTTGAAATCAAATACTGCCAGTCCTTCAATGTTGTTCTTCTACTTCAAATATTGTGCTGGTTATTTTGGGTCTTTTGCCTTTCCATATAAAATAAGTGTGTCAATACCCATAAAATAATGTGCTGATGTTTTGACTGAAATTGTGTTAAATCTGTAGATTAAGTTGGGAAAAACTGACATCGTGACAATATTGAGTCTCCATATCCACGAATGTGTAATATATCTCTATTTATTTAATTTTTTTTTATTTATTTCATCAGAGTTTTAAAGTTTTCCTCATATAGGTCTTGTACATATTTTTTATTTATATCTAAGTATCTCATTCTTAGGGGTGCTATGTAAATAATAATGTGTTTTTACTTTCAAATTCCACATGTTTATTGCTGATATTTGGGAAAGCAATTGACTTTTGTGCATTAATCTTGTATTCTGCAACCTTGTTATAATTGCTATTAGTTCTAGGATTATTTTTTTCTGTTGATTCTTTTGTATTTTCTACATAAATAATCATGTCATCTATAAATGAAGTCAATTTTATTTCTTCCTTTCCAATCTATATACCTTTTATTTCCTTTTCTTATCTTATTGCATTAGTTAGGACTTCTAGTACAATGTTAAAAAGGAGGGGTAAGAGAGGACATGCTTGCCTTTTTCTTATCTTAGAAAAGCTTTTTGTTTCTCACCATTAGGTATGATGTTAGCTGTAGGTTCCTTGTGGAGGATCTTTATCAAGTTGAGGAAGTTCACCTTTGTTCCTCGTTTTCTAAGAGTTTTTTTTTTATTTTAATCAACAATGGATGTTGAAGGCATGATTTTTCTTTCTTAGCAGGTTGATGCGATGGATTACATTAATTGATTTTCAAGTGTTGAACCAGCCTTGCATACTTGGGATAAACCCCACTTGATTATGATGTATAGTACTTTTTATAAGTTATTGAATTTATTTGATAATATTTTTAAAGATTTTTATATCTATGTTCATAGAAGATATTGGTCTGGAGTTTTCTTTTCTTATAATGTCATTCTCTGATTTTGATACTAAGGTAATCTTGATTTCATAGAATGAGTTAGGAAGTATTCTTTCTACATCTGTATTCTGGAAGAGATTGTAGAGAATTATTATAATTTTTTCTGTAAATGTTTGGTAGATATCCTATTTTTAATCAGTAAAATGGAATTAAAAACAGAAGCAATACACATGAAAATAGTATAGAAATTAAAACTTTTTTTAATACCATAATTTCCCAACAGCAGAAATGGAGATTTATTTTCAGGGACTTCAGAATGTGATACATAGAAAACCGTGTTTCGACTTCAGAAAATAAATAGTAATTATACATATAAATAAAATAATAATATATAATATATTATATATACTATGAGAAAAGTAAGGGAAATTTATTTTAATTTGGAGCAATAGTAAAAGAAAATTTAAGCGTAACCCTATACTGAAAATTTTTTTACCTACCGTTTTTTTAAGATTAAGTTTCTAGAGATATACTTACATTTATAAAATGGGCTGTTTTAATAACTGAAAATCAGCAGCAGTTTGGAATTCTTTATTGTGGAAAATAATGGCTTTTTAAACCTACGGATCATTTACAGTTTCCCAAGACTTCTATTAGCTCTATGTTTTGAGGTCTAGGGTCCAATGTGATTTCTCAGTGCTTTTCTGAGTCATTCTAAGTCAGTTCTCAGCCACAGGTTTATTTTCTATTCATTCATTCATCAAAAGCAACAAATCAAGAATACTGAAATTATCTATAGGACACATTTCTTTTTTTCTTGAATAACTATACTCAGGTCTGTGGCAAGGGAGATGCCCATGGACCAACTGCTTTGTGAATAGCAAATGTCAATTAGAAGAGTGACCATTTTCTAAGCATGAAATTTTAATATTTGAATATGTTTGAAAATTATCAAACTGGAGATGGCTTTCTAATTTATCTTTCTGAAATTAAACAGATTTAGCCTTTCTCTGTTTTGTTCTTCTCTACAACTATAAGGCCTTGTATAGCTAAGTGTAGTTCATCCTGGAACAATTGAATTAAATTATTATTCACAATATACCATTAATAAATTAATTATATATATATTTACATATGAATATGTGTTTATGTTGTTTGTGTAAGACACTCCAGACGCTGTGTAAAGGAGTTGTAATTTGGTATTTCTGCACACAGAGCTTACATTTTGGTAGAGGAATACAAAAATATATTAATACATAAACAAATCAATGTATAATTTGATAGCAATTGCTTCCATGGGAAAACAAAGTTTGCTAAGGACAGGAATGCTTTAGTGCTGTGGTGAAGGTGGGAGTATTTTTTCTTCAACTAATATAAAAAAATTAAGGAAAAATTCCCTGATAATATAAAATTTAAGTAGAGACCAAGGCAAGTAAGGTTTTGAGATACAACTATTTCTAGGGGAAGGGATTTCCAGGCAAACAGCAGTGTGATCCTTGGGTCAAAAGTTATTTGGACTTTTTGGGAGATAGCAAGAAGATCAGAAGGTAAGAGATAAAAGACAAAGTTAGAGATAAGGTCATAGAGGTGGAAGGTGAGTAGGTAGGGCATATAGAGCCTTATAGACTATTACAAAGAGTTTGGATTGTGCTCTATGGAAGTTTGAGAAACAATTAACAGGCCAAGTGCAAGGTGTGAAATGATTTAATTTATAATTTGAGGGATAGCTATGACTGTTGGCTTTAGAATAGACTCCTGGGAAAGAAAAGAAGAAAAAAGATCAGTTAGGAAGTGATTTCAATAATAAGTGTTAACTGAAGTCAGCCTGACTAGGGTGGCAGGATGGAGGGGTTGAGAATTGGCAGATTCAAGATGTAATTCAATGTTAGAGATGATAGAATCTATTGGAATCTGTGGAATGATTAGATTGGGGTAGAAAAGAAAGAGATCAATTAAAGATTCCAAAATTTCGACCTGAGGTATCAAGAATGGAAGTTTTTATTGGCTTACTGTGATGGAGAAAACTGTCACAGGAATAAGATTGGGTGTAAAACCACAGGTTTAGCTTTGGAGACGTTAAATTTGAAATGTTCAATAGATGGTTAGATATCTCTATGTCAAGTTCAGTACAAAGGTTCAGACTGTACGTATACGTGTGAAAGTCATTGATGTTCAAATGACTTCTAAAACCATGGGCCTGAATAAGATTACCCACGTTAAGAGAAAATAGAAGAAGTTGAAGGGCTAAGATCTAGGGCTTTTGAATGTTTAAAGTTTTTTGACCAGAATGGAACTTTTGTGGACCTTGGAGTTCCACAATTATGGTGATTATTTTTTTGAAAGACAAAAATAGATGATTATAAACAATCAAGTACAATGTTTTGAAAGGATTCTATCCATAATCAATAAAAGCTTGACTTTTATTAACTTTGTGGTAAATCTGTTTCCTGTTAGGGAAATGAGGTATAAGGAGCAGAGTAGACTAAGCAGTTGCCAACATGGAAAAGGAAATTAAAAGATCATATCCCAGAAGCCAAGTAGTGAAAGCATTTCAAGGAAGAAAGAGTAACCCCTTGGTTTAAATGATGATGACTCAACAAATAAGATGAAGACAAGGAATCGGTCATTGGATTAAGCAATGTAGAGACATTGTTGAACTTGACAAAGAGTAGTGTTGATTGCTGGGGCAGGAGGAAAGTCCTTGTTGGGGCAGATTTAGACAGATAAGTGGAAAGCAAATAAGAAGCAGTGAATTTTTCTGTAAAGGAAGGAGATGAGTGGAGCAGAACAAAAGGTGGATCAATGGGAGAGTTTTTAAAATAGTTCATATACATGCGGTTTGATTTGCTGGATAACTAACATTAGATTACCTGTAAACAACCTATATTATGTGCAGGAATATAAGACTAAAGCCATAGAAGGGTCATTTATTTCAAAGAAGGATATAGCTCTAAGTACAATACCTCCTTCCCCAAATTTTCCCTATGTTCTAGTGTGTGTGTGTGTGTGTGTGTGTGTGTGTGTGTGTGTGTGTGTGTGTAGTGGCAGAACAGATCTTTAAATACAAGCAGATGTAAGCCAAATATCTTGAGATTTCCAGCTCAATGTTTTTATGCTTTTATGTTTAATATAAGAAATGTATAGTATTTATAAATAGTCAACTTATTGAAGTATAATTTCCATTTCATATAATTATGTACTTCAATGAATATTGAAAAATGTATACACAAATGTGAACATCACCTGATCAAAATATACAATATTTTCATTACATTCAAAAATTTTCTTGTTCCCCTATTCAATCAACTTTGCACAATGATCCAGTCAATCACTGATCTGGTCTCTATCACTATAAGGTTAGGTTTGAATGCTATAAAACTCCATATAATTGAAATCCTACAGGATGTACTCATATGTGTGCCTTCCTTTGCACAATGTAACATCTGAAACTTATCTGCATTGATTCGTGTATTAGCAGTTCATATATTTGTATTTCCGAATAGTATTTTGTTGAATATATATGCTACAATTTGCTTATCCATTTACTCACTGATGGACATTTGGGTTGATTTCAATTTTTGGAGTTTTATGGGTAAAGCTGCTGTGAACATCATGTACAATTGTGTGTGTGTGTGTTACAGATTTTCATTCCTTTGCATAAGTACCTAGAAGAAACATCTGTATGTCATAGGGTGAATATGTGGTTAACTTAATTAACAAACTGCTCAAAGTTTTCCAAAACAGTCATAATATTGGACACTGTCATTGCCGATTTATGAGAATGAAAGGTGTTCAACATTCTTGGAATCATTAAGGAGGTAAACCATAACACTTGGCTTGTAATATTTCAAAATTCTAAATTTTCTACACTGGTCTTTGTAGTATTACACATATAAAGTTAATTTTTGAAAGTATTGTGTCAAATGTAAAATATGCTTGCCTAATTCTTTGTTGTGATAATCAACTTTGTCAATGAAAACTACCACACTAGAGAGCCTGTTTCTGTTATTGACCTATTTAGAAAGTAATTCACAATAGACTATCATAAATGCTCAACAAGAGCTTGAGAAAGCCAACACTGGCCAGCTATGGAAGTTAGGAATGGGTGCTTCTAAGGTTCTTATAACTTTGTGATCAAATGAAAATGCTGTGATTATAAATCTTGTCATGACACCATTAACCGAGGATGAAGAAATTTTTACTGAATTGCATTAGTAGTAAATCCAGGTACAACCATGAGTACACATTTGTTTAGTCAGTGTCCATTTGCCTATAAAGTGTTTTCCCATTTTGGGAACTAAAATAATCTGTAAGAGTCTCACAGAGGAAAGTTGGTTTTTTTAACCATAAAAATAGAATTGTTTTCCCTTGAAACAGCTTTGTGCTGGGAATGTATTTTGTATAAATGGATTTATTTAATAATTTCTCTATTTTTTGCAAGGAAAATAAAGTAGATACTGTTGAAGATCATGCCACACATCTCCCTGGCCCACTTCTGAGTTCATCCACTGCTACAGCTGACAATTCCCATTCATGCTATTATAATGTACCACAAACGGAGTGGCTTAAACAACAGATTTTTTTCCTCACAATTTTGGAGGTTAGCAGTCCAAAATCGAAGTGCTGGCAGGGCCAACTGCTCTCACCTTACGCACTGAGACTTGTTTGTTTCCATTTTGATTGAGGGTTCTCTTGTTTAGCCCTGAAAGTGAGGGAAATCTTGAATCAAGGAAGGATGAGGGTTGGTGGATAAATACCCAAGTGGGACTATTCTAAAGCATGTTCTACTTAATTACTCAACTGCGGCAGCATTGGGCCCAGTTGCTCCCTGTAATGTTGACTTCTACTGTGCGGCTTTCCTGCTTTCCCTGTTTCACTTCCCTTGCTCCTTAGCTTGTGCTTCCTGGTATCAGCTCCCGAATAACTGACTTGTCTCAGGATGAATATTGTGAGAAGTCACACTAAGATCAAAAGCTTACATTTAATCCAGGAAAATATAAGAGGTGCGAGATCACTGTCATTTCTTATAATTGAGTAATATTCCATTGTATATATATATACACCAAATTTTAACAATCCACTCATGAATTGATGGGCACTTGAGTTGTTTCCACATCCTTGCAATAGTGAATTGTGCTGCCATAAAAACTTGAGCCCATTATTTGAAGTGAGGTATCACAAGATCGGAAGAATGGGCTCCACTTGTACTCTCCATCAAATGGGTATTAACTGATGAACACTAGGGTGCTCACATGGCAGTAATATTTTCCAGGGATTAGGGGGATGCGGAGGGTAAACCCACAACTAAAGGACACGGTGAGCATTGTAGAGGGAAAGGGCAGCCTTTAACCCTTGCTTGGGTGAGGCAAAGGCATAAAATGTAACCAAAATGTTTGTACCCTCATAATACCCTGAAATAAAAAAAAGAAAATAAGAAAAAAGAAAAAAAAAAAAGCTTACTGTGTAACAATAAAGGTCTCCATTCATTCATTCATTCACTCATTCAGCATTCATTGCATCCTTCCACTCTCCTAAGCATTGTGAAAAGACAGAGTGTCGCTTGTCCTCAGAGGGGTAAGGATTTACTGGAGAAGGCTGATGTTGAACAAGGGATTATAAGTGTCTATGGCCTAGGGCTACAAAGACCAGAATGTCAACTCTGGGAGGGCAAGGATTTTGACTTTTTTTTCCCATTGCTATATTTTCAGCATTAAGGAACTTTTCTGGAACATAATAGTTGCAAAATAATGACTGAGTGCTAAGGTTTAAACCAGAAACCTTTATCAATTACAACTCATTGAGTTCATGGGAAGGAATCATTACAAATAAAGGAGAGTGGGAAAACTACACAAGAAAGTAAGTATAACTCTCTGATTCACTTGGAAGACACAGGCAGAAATATACCAGCACAATGTGAGTGGTTAACTTCCCAGGAGGGTGAATCTATGCTGTGATTTTGGAATAGAAACTATAAAGGAAAAGAAAAGGAATCTTGTGAGCCCATTAGAACATCAAGCCAAAGATTCTTTGGTTGGACATCCTTACCTCATAAATTAAGGGACAGCAGGCTACATGAAGTCATGAAATATCAGGTATAGCATCCCCCTGTATTAGTTTGCCAGGGCTGCTATTATAAAGTACCACAAGTGAATGGATTAAACAACAGAATTTTTTGCCTCACAATTTTGGAGGTTAGGAGTCCAAAATCAAGGTGCTGGCAGGGCCAAGTTCCCTCTGAGGGTACTAGGGAAAGAATGTATTCCATGACTATTTCCTGACTTCTGGGGGCTTGCTGGTGATATTTGGCATTCCTATGATTGTAAATGCATCATGTAGATTTTTGCCTTCGTGTTCCTATGGTGTTCTCCCTGTGTGTATGTCAATCTCCAATTTTCCCCTTTTTATAAAGACACCAATCATATTAGAGACCCACCGTACTCCAGAAAAACCTCATCTTAACTGATTATATTTGCAACAATCCTATGTCCAAGTAGGGACACCCTCTGGACTACTGGGAATTAGGACTTGAACCTATGAATTTGAGGGGCACACAATTCAACACATGACATTCACCTTTCCTCCAACCTTGAAGCTGGAGGGAGATGGTTTTCTAGAACACAGTTATAGTAGGCAAAAAAGATGCTATTGCTTCAGCACTTCCATCATGACAGCACTGCCACCACGACAGGCATGGTTTGAGGACATTTCTTTCCTACTATTATATGTAATAATAATAGAACATAATTACCTTTGTTTAGGGAGCTTCACAAGTAGCAAGTAGCTTATTGTTTGATGAAAGACAATCCACATATCAAAGGAGCCTATATCAACTGCTTTCTACATAATCCATTACTCGAAATTCAGATATTCGAGTAATAATAAATTTGTGTCATGCGAAGCTTGCTTAATCTTAGTATTTTTTCTGTTACTATTATAAATCTAAAATGACTTTTATTTCATGACTATTAAAGTACACTGTTTTCTAAACAAGTCAGTGTTCCTCTCTGTGCCCCCTATAATATCTAAATAAAATGAAATTTTGTTTTAATATATTCTGATCTATAGAATTTTAGAAATTTCATTTATTGAATTAATTTGCAATAAGACTTAAGTGGATGTTAGGAATGAAGTAGAAGATTCAATCAGGTTTAAAATAGAAATACTATAATCATTTTCCCCCGATAATTAAAAATTAGTAAATAATAATTCATGTAAAAAATAGTGGAGGTAAGATAATATAACATAAATGGACATAAATAACTGAAGTGTTTTTTGTAAGTTTACAAAATATCTTAGTGTATTTAACATTACCAAACAAAATCAAAGGAAGCTCCTTTACATAAATTGTATTGTTTAATGCCTCGTGTAAGTATAGGAACTGAATTACAAATTAACTCACAGATAAAAAGCTAAGTATGCTTATTGTAATATTCTTTTTAAAACAATTCCTCTTTCTTTAGGTCAATAAGCCATACCTCACAACAGAAATAATGTAATTAATTAACAAAAGATGTTGACAGTTGATTACTAGATAACTATGTAGTTTATTGTTTCCTCTAGAATTTCAGACTTTTGTTAAATTATGCTTATTAATAGAAAATAGCTGTCACAAAGATGCCCAATAAAACAATAATCCACCTTACAGCATTTATTTCTGAAATTGCAATAGTCCAGAGAAAGATTTCTTTGTGACCTAGAATTAATTGAAGAATTGATGCAAGAATCATCATAAATAGAAAAAAGTGACAGGAACTGGTCTCTCTGAGGTCAATGGAGTTTCGAGTTAAGTCCGTGATGTCGTTTACAGGGCAACATCCAGACTGAAGGTCACCCAGTTTGGTTCTCGGTTTGATCTTTTGGTCTCTACTCAATGTTTCAGTGTCATTACCCAAGAGTAAGACAGAAAGGTCATTTTTTCCCTTAAAATATAAGCTCTTTAACTTCATTCTATCTTTATTTTTCATTTTGTTTTGTGGTACCAGTTTGTTGCACCTGGTTCTTGGCAGTCCAAAATTCTCAAACTGGCAATAATGTATAAACAAAGAATTCTCTCCAGGAAAACCACATCAAACAGTGTGTCATAGTCATTAAAACATTCATGGACTTTGCAGCCAGATAGAACTTGCTTTTGCTACTTCTATTTCACTAGTCAACTGGATCAATTACTTAACGTTTTTCAGATTTGGTAAATGTAACAGAATAGCAATACTCTTTCTTTATTTTACATTCTTTTTGTGTAGTATTAATCCTCAGCTCTGTCAAATGTGTGCTTTGAGCTAACTAGTAGTGTGAAGCTCATGATTTTGACAATAAAAAAGGCATTAATATTTTCCTACACATTAACCTATACATAGATGATTTTTATGGCAGCCACATAACTCTACTTTCATGTTCAATTGGCAAATAAATGTTGCTATATGAATGTTCTGTGTGAATTGAAATTTTGCAAGTTACTCTATCAATCCATATATCATATATGACTTTAACTCCTGTGGTGTAATCAGAAAGGACTATGGGCTTCATCTCTTGTCTGATAATCTACAATTACTCCACCTGAGTACTGGAATAGACTGAGGGGAGAAAGGCAGAAAGGATGAAACATTAATGTCAAATGAAAGATTCTGTGGATAGGAAACAATAAGTGGTCCTCTACTGAATGGGATGGGCTTAGAAATAGCTCTGAATTGCACCATTCTCTTCGCCAGAAAAACTAAATGCAGTTCATCCCAAACAGAAACTTTGAGGGCTGGGTTAGAGGAGCTGAAAATGCTCTTGGATGGACATCGAGTTCAAATTTTCAACCTGCAAAAAATAGAAAAAAACTCCAGTGGGTGGATGACCAAGATGATCTGTAACACTTGCTGGGCATGGAGAGTTTTTAGTAAAAGAGTTAACATCACAGTCCTATGGGGGCAGCTGCTAAAACACTCATGACAGTCTTATGATGTTGCTTAAATACAAATTTGATCCAGGGCCTTTCTCAAAGGACTTCTATAGCTTCTTCTGAGTAAAATAAAAACTTCCTTAGCTTAACTACTACTTTTCAAGAGTTTGTAATATTCCAGGAATGTTTTTTGAGACTTTTTATTGCCTGTCGTCTTTCTACTCCTTGAGCTTCCTTGCTTGTATTTTATATTTCAAAAGTTTTGAATTACATCTGATTTCCAGAAAATTCTTTACTATCTAAAGTTTCATTATCCTTGCATGCTCTGTCTAAAATATTTCAGTTTAATGCTGGTATATCAGCTCGAAGTCTTCCTCCTTGCAGAAACCTGCCCTGACTTCTCCAAGCTGATTGAATCTCCCATCCCCTCACACCCACTCCACACCAGACACACCCCTGTGACTCTACGACCTTATGATATAATTTTTTGTATGTTTATTCCCAGCAGAAGTTAAGAAGGTGTAGGCAGATCCATCTCCTTTAAAACCCTTCTCTCTTCTTTTTAATCCACAGACCTAGCACAGTGCCTGGTCAAGTTGGTGTTTGTCAAGTGATGATGGACCTAGAGAGAGACAGCTGCCCAAGAAGAAGGGCTGGAAATAACTTTCGGAGTACGATAAGCATTCCATTTACATATAGGACATTTTGAGGCATGTACTAAGTTATCAATAGAAGTGACTGAGGTCTTTCACCTACAACCTAAATTGAAAAACGTCTGAAATATTCTGGTAGCCATAAATATCCACCTAAATGTTATACAATATGAAAATAAAAAATACAGCGTAGTGCCTTGCACTAAATCATTCAATACAAATCTTTTGATTGATCCATGGCAAGAATACAAGAAAAGAATGAATTAATGAATGAATTCTGCTATGGTTTAAATGTATCCCCCAAGGGTCACTTGTTGGAGACTTAATCTCTAATGATATTATCCCTACAGTGGGGTAGTTACTTAGTTACTGTAGGAATGGGTTTCTGATGAGTCTCCCCCACCGCCCGGCCCCTTCTCTCTTGTTCTCTTTTGGCTTTCCACCTCCCACCATAGGACAATGTAGCAGGAAGGCCCGTGTCAGATGTGGGGCCCTTAATCTTGGACTTTCAAGCCTCCAGAACTGTGAGCCAAGTAAACATCTGTTTATCATACATTACCCAGTCTCAGGTATTCTGTTATAGCAACACAAAATGGCTAAGACATGCAATTCATTGTCCCATAGGAAAAAACAAACAAATGGACTTTATATTTCCTTTTCAGTTCTGAGTTTAAATTATGACTCCTGGAATCTCATAACTGCTAAAAGTAGTTGTAAACATGCAATCTTGTTAATTTAAGGTGCTTTTTTCATATACATATATATTTAATATTCTTGATTTGTGATGACAAAAATAACATTTTCTGTGTGATGGTCCTTTCATGAATTTTTATAGATGCTCCTATGTGAACTCTCTATCTTAATCTTATTTTATCTTTTTCACTGAGGAAGCATTCTCCTAAAAGATCTACTTCTTTGAGAGAAACAATTACATTTAACAAAAGACAAGGATTAATGCTATTACTATGTATATCCTTGTGCACTGATGACTAGGAAATCATAGTAGATAGATTTATAAACATTATTGCTGTTTTGCACTGTAGGAAACTTGCAATTTGGCCAAGATCCACATTCAATTCCTGTCCTTATATTCAAATCTCAGTTGTATTTTTCTCCTTGGCATCTTTCAAAGCTATTTTATATAAAAATTCTGTTAATAATGAATCAGTCTGCCTTTATACCTCACTATAACCCCCAAATTGCTTTAGATAGGTGAAGAGATAGGTAGCACCATGGATAAATAAAAGAAACAATAGCATTGTGTTACATGATTTGTTACTCCACTGCAGATTATATCTTGAAACTTGAGAAAGAAGCTTCAAATGAGTTTCCAAGGTCATAACCTTATGGTGATAAAAACTTTAGACACAATTCACTATGTTCTTACTTTATTTTTTCAATAAAATATTCCTTTTTGTGACAATAAAATATTAACTTATTTCTGCCATATTTTTAAAAGTTAGCTCTGATTATTGTATACAGATGTTGAGGAACATGCTTACATCAATAATATATATATATATTACTCTTTTCACAACTGGAGTTTATGCTCAAACATCTTGATAAATGATTAAACTATTTTTTTTCACCCAAGAGTATTTCTTTTATTTATTTATTTATTTATTTATTTATAATTCAGGATATTATGGGGGTGCAACCATTTTGGACATACATACTTTTCCACTTCAAGAAGTTAAAAAATACCACTAATAAAATGAAACTTTATAAAAATGCTATTATTAAGTGACAGCTTTCTGTGTTTCTAAATATAAATATATTGCACCTATAAAATTATCTACAATAGCTCTACAAAGGATGTGAGAGTTGCCATTGTGAAAATATCAATCTCAATTAGTACAAAAATACTCTAATAACAAGCTTAAATTTAATCTGTTCATTTGAAATTATAAATGAATATGTACCCTTTATATGGCAGACATGAATTCTATAGGTGACTGTATGCGAGAATTATAAATTATTTTCTTGACATTTCTTGATAATTTAAAATGTGGTCATTTCCTCAAAGTTGAAGTTCCATTCTGTTCCAAAATAGACATTTTAAAGTATTATCTCTCACAACCTGGCAAAATAGGGCAAAGGAACTGTGCCCGGTATTGATATTTGCTTAAACTGAAATCTATATGATCACTAAATGATTATTCCCAAGGATATTTAAAATGGTGTTTAAGAATTGATCGCTCCTAATTTATCTCTATTGTCTTAAGATTGATAATTATTTCAGTGCTAAATGTCTGCTATTTATTTGATGCTCAATTTTTAGGACAAAAGTGTGTAGCAACAGTTTTTTTACCCTCTCAGTGATCTAGGTAAAATCATCAGGGAAAAGGAAAATACAGGATTTCTGGGATGTCCAAGATTTAGATGAAAAGTTATTCCTAAAAAGAAGTGAATATGTGCTTTTAATTATATAAGACTTAAGGCTAACCCCCAAAATAAATGGCGCTGCATATGCTATGGCAGAGTAAGTCCACACTAATAGGAATTCCCTCTGTCTCATTCCAATTCAGTCCTCATTGCCAGTTTGAAACTTTTAAGAGCAAGCCCCAAAGTAGTGATCAAGAAATTGCATATAATAGGGTGTATGAAGGCAGCAGAAACCTGTTTGCACAGTATCTCAGAGATGGTGATATGTGGAGAGTTACTGGTTAATCTCTGTATGGTTCCTGGGAAATTTCTGATTATCCAAATTTGCTGGTGTGAGGGGCATGTTTCCGTTTTTTAAACTGTGACAGCAGCTGGCAGCATGCTACAAAGGACCTATGCAGTAATCACCAGCTCACTCTGTGAAAGCCAAAGGAAAACCTCTTTAGATGAAGCCCTGAAGGGTTTCATGCCTTAGAACTGCTAAGATTCTGCAGTTGGAATGATTTTAGAGAAATTTACAAGGAAAACTTCATTATGAATGTCTCATGCACCATATCCCCTGAGAAGCTTATCACTGTTTGTCAACTGCAACAGAAGGCATAATGCTTTTTTATTAATAGGGTTCTTTTTTTTTTCCAAAGGGATTGTTGCAAAATACCATGATTAATTGAAGATTTCTTTTTACTTCTGATTTGCCTGATTGACACAAGTAACCCTTGTTAATTTCCCCAGATGCCTAAAGCAGCAGTGGCAAAGGAACACAAGACAATGCATTATTTATTTTGATATTCAGTGGTCATTTTCATCCTCATCACAAGTATTAATTTAATGAGGTCACATTATCATGCTTCCCACCAACTCTGACATGGGGAGTGTTGATAAAACTGATCAGACTCTCTAGATTAAGCACATTTACTCAAATTCACGTTCAGGTGATTAAAACTCTTTCCGTGTATTATGCCACACATAATGTATCTTCTATTACCAGTTGTATTAAAAATGATAAAATGAAACGATTACATCAAAACGTTAGACAATTTCACCAAATGTATCATATCTTCAACTGTTTGCTATTTAAAACAATTTGACCATGGCAGATTTAAAGTTTAATGGACTTGGTACACTAAAGTTTAATGGACTTTTGCTACACTTATTTATTTAGAAAGTGTAATATTTAGTTGATGTTTCTTATAGTTTTTAGCCTTGTAACTCAGATACAAGAACAATGTATGCCACTCCATCAGTTGTATTTTCTTAAGTGTTGTAGATCCTACTAAAATGTTATTAATCTCTAATAAAAGATAATTTATGTCTCCACACATGGCATAAATTCTAGAACTCTTTCATTACCTCCATGAACTTCCATTTTCAGTTAATATTTAAGTATATGCATATTAGAAATATAATATTAAAAATAACAGTAGATATTTCATTAAAGACAAGCTATGATGAATTTTGGAAGTCTAAAATTCTTGTGAGTAATATTTTTTTCTTATCCTTAAGTATAGGCTCCAAAATATTTATTTCAAGCCATTGAGATCATTAGTAACAAATTAGTATTCTCAGAAAGCATAGTATTGTACTGATTATTAGGACCTTGTATTTTAGGAAGCTGGAAATATAATGTGTTCCCCAATATTTTTAACTACATCTGCCGTCCATGCGACTCTCAGAATTATCTTTCTAAATACAGATCCAATCGTATCACTCTGCTCTTATAAAGTATTAATTAAATCGTTTTCACCCATAAATAAAAAAAAAAATAATTCTTCCTAAGATGTGACTGTTTTTAAATCCTATGACATTGTCTATACAGTTGCCATTTACTGTCCTAGCAGATCTCTGTTTGGATTACTTTTCCTGAATCAGCCTGAAAAAGCCAGTTCATATACCTCCTCTGTGACGTCTAATGAGACATCCCACAGCCTTGTTTCTCTGACTTCAGTGCACAAAAGAATCTTGAATGTCACACAGTGTTATGAGACATCATTGCATTGTGATTATTTGCTGGTAAGCTAAATAATCACGTCCTTGAGTTCCTCCAGGATGGCTGGAGCTTTGCATCTGCAGTGTCTGGGATCTATAGTGCCTGGCACAGAGGGATGTTTGGATAACTGAATTGATAACTGAATTGTTAATTTATTTATCAATGCCAATGAGGATTACCTAAAAATGTTATGTCTGAAGGCAGGTCATAGGAAATTTAGTGAAATTTGTAACAGGATCATCCGTAATAGATAGAATAAGGGGGCTAATTAATACGAAAGTTAGCAGCTGCCTGCTGCTTTATCCCCCAGGAAATTGCAGTCTCCCCTATCACAGGAAATATGGCTCCAAGCTTTTTTGTACAGTCCAGATAACAGACAATCTAGGCTGCCAATCAGTGAGGAAAGACAAGTCAGGAGGGATATTGGGCCAGGGGTCTGGAAGTATGAGCTACACTGGAAAATCCTCAGAGGCACAAGAGCTCAAAGGCCAAGAAGTGCATGGGCTTTTTCTGCCCCAGCAGTGCACTTGAGCTCTCTCTTAGGGAGCTAATTTAAATCCAGCCATGTTCTCAACTTTACATGCCTGCCTGCTTCACCAGAATTCCTGTACCACAAAGGTTAGAACCAGAATCCTTAAGTATAATAACATACATGTAAGTATAATGTGCTTGTTGAAAAATCAGAAGAGCTAAAATGTGTTGAATGTCCTCTAAGTGCCAGACACTGTTAAGACTAATAGAATGCTCAGAAGCACCATTTGAAGTGGGTACTGTCTTTTGCTCTGTTTCATGTGAAAAGACTGAATATACATGCATTATCTATGTAAGTTAAATCAGGTGATATTTTTTTCAGAGGTATATATTTTTCTCTCTTGTGAGGCTCCCAGCCATGCTACCCCATTTATTAATGGGGTTTCAGCTTCCCACCAGTATGCCCTAGTTATTCATAGGTGCCTCCAAGGAAAACCTCCTATTGCTCCCAAACAAGTCTGCCTGTCATGGTCTGCTATAGTGTTTGCTTTTCTTCTTTCCTTGCTTGTTACTCGCCCATGTGCCCCATTGTTGCTACTGTCCACGACGAGGTGTATTGTCTCTGGATGCTTATCAAACTTTGAATTCCTGGACCAACAGAAGATGCTGGGTCCTTCACCTCAAGAGGAAGGGAGAGATAGGCTGCTTCCTGTGGGACTGGGGACCATGTCTTCCCACTCCCTATACTTTCGCTGGCTACCAATACTTTCTGACCCAGATAGGGTGGAAACTGAAGGAGGTGTGTCAGATAAGCAGACACAGAAAGACTTTCAAGGCATTCATTCACTCAATAAACATGTCCGGCCCTAAGTGGCTACTCAGTTACAGGCATTGTTCTAAGCATTTGCAACATACTTCTGAACAAAAGAGGCAACAATTTCTACTTTTAAACATACACATTCTATATTAGTGACTTCATTTAGCATTTGTGGGATTTTAGAAGCTGGCCTCTGCCTTCCACTCCAGCCCGATGCTCCCCTGCATGTAGTCATGACCGCCAACTCATCTGTCTGTGCTTATGCACCTGCAGTGCTTCCGTTCTTTTTTCTCTCACCTGTATAATCCCTCCCATTTTAAAATTCAGCTCAATACTTTTTTGACTATCTAAGCCCCAGTTTGTACTTCTGGGGCTTCCCTAATCCCCTGTCTGGTTAGCTCAAGACTGAAGAGAGAAAGACATTTTGGGAGGTGGCGGGGGGGTAACTATCTCTGCATGGACTTAGAGGGAACACGGCCCACTGATCCTGACACGTTATTTTTGTGTCATTATCACTGGACTCTAATTAGCTGAAGTTTTCTATAAATTTAAAAAAATATATTAATAGTGGATAAATGGATAAGTTAACAGTGGATAAGTTTTCTATAATACTGACCCTTATTTATAAGAAATTTTTTCCACTTTTTCTTTCTACTGCATGAACTTCATATGAAGTTCTAAGCGATTATACTTTATTTTCATTTTTCTCTTCCTATGTAGACGTGGGAGCAATTCTACCATAGTCTAAGAAACTTCCTACCTCCTTATCTCACATTTACTCTACAGTAACTAGCAACGTAAAAATCTATTTAGAAAACTACGCTTTGCAAATATATCTAATGATATTCTATACTTGGAAAAAACATTTACATGCAACTTTGATATTTTGCTAATGTAAACGTCACTGATGTATGTGTGTTATATTGTTTAGGTTTAAGTTTAGTGTAAATATTTACTAAGGAATCAGTTGATGGGTCACCTACTGATAGACCCCATTTAGAAAAATAATGACAGCAAACATGATATAGAGATTATTTGCTATATGCCAGAAACTGTTCTAAGTGCTTTTCATTTATTACTGTTTTAATCCACACCCAACAGTTCTACAAAGTAGAAATTATTACTATTCTCATTCTATAGCAAGTATAACAAAAAACCCCAAGAAGTTTAAGTGACTTGTACAATGTCACAAAACACGCAAATGACCTGGCAAGAAGTCGAAGCCAGGTACAATCATTGTTGCCTCCCTAGAAGGACTGGAATGAGGGTGTGTGTTTTGATGGAAATTCAATTTACATCTATTTTAAATCTTTTAAGTAGCATTTCCTTTATTGCCAAAATCAACATCTTTATGAAATGTTTTATTATGCTCAATGCTAAAAGGGAATTTCATAACTTCAACTATTCAGAAGAGCCTGGTATAACAAATATACCATAGTACTTGTTTTTTCATGCCCCAAGTGGATTGAAACATTATTAAATTATATAGGGTTACAGAGGCTCACTCAGTTTTAGTATTACCCTATTATTAGCCATATACATAACTTCTGCTAAATCTTGGAAAATAAAAGAATATATACATTCCTATTTCTAAGCAAGCAGTGTATTAAATGGCATTGAAAAACATTGTCTTTATCTTTAAAAACGTATTGGAGTTCCAAGTTTAAGAGAAGCTGAGATCCAGATATGTCTGAAAAAGTACTAAAGCCAACACATCAGTAACATATTATTGAATTTCAACAATTTTATAAACACACATTTTTAAAGGAAGAGTGACCCTCAACATCAGACCTGGTCCAATACTTGGGAGTATACAGGAAGCTAATCATTTGACAATTGTACAACTGATATTCTTTAAGTAATTCCTCTATATACGATTAGAGACTGAACACAGCTTGAGGTGAGGGGTGGCTAGGGAATGTTTATCAATCCTGTTTGCGTACCCTGCTCACAAAACTAAAGGTCCTTAGTTGACTGATTCATCTTCATCAAAACGTAGTTTAGCTGATATCCATTGTTCTCAAAAGTCCCCATGGGTGCTTCACCTCCCACCTATGTGGCAAATCAAAGTTGTCCTTTCATCTATCATCTAGATAGATAGATAATTTATATATCACCTTAAAATTTCAGGCATGTTTTCTACAGATTCTAACCCAGCTGACTTGTTGCTTAATCATAGTATACCTTCAAATTGCTTAAAGCCCCGTAAATGGCTACTCATTGCTCTTAAAAAGAAATTATACTCTTTCCCCATAACCTCCAAAGCTCTGGTGGTCAGACCTCTGCTTGCCTCATGGGGCTATTCTGAGATCACTCTATGAGTAAGTGGTCATTTACTCTTTCAAACACTCAGTTTTGTATCAGTAAAATGGAGAAAATAATGCCATATTATTTTTTGTTTTATTCAAAAAAGGATTTGAGGTGTCTTTAAAAATTCATGATATTATTTGGTGTGTTATAAATGTATAAATAAAAATAGAAGATACAACACAATTGAGAAAGAAGTAATATGAAGGTAAATATGAAAGATCCTAAATTAAATAGCTACTTAAAAAAAACAAATTTCTTTGAAATCTCATTTTAATTTTGACCTTTAAAATAACTCATAAATATAATAAGATAATTAAAAATGCTTGTCTGATGATACTCAAAGTTTTTTGGGGGTAAGGTAAAAAATGTTGAATAAAACAATTTATGTGAAAAAACTTTAGAAACAGTAAATATGCATTTATTATTATTAGTGTTATATATATTTTTGTCAAATAGCCTTTCCCACCAATTTTATTTCTTTACTTTATTTGTCATATATTACTATATAACTTTATTTTGCTCATATTCTCCTTTTCATGTACAACTGTTCTGCCTCCCTAAGGAGCCTCTGGGAAAACAGCTCTTTTTTTCCCCCTGCACATCTTTTCTATACTATTTTTGTTCCTCCTGGAACAATCCTCATGCTAACCATGTGGTAGATAGCACCAGAGAGCTGGCTGCCAACATATTTAGACCTCGAGATGGCCAAAAATTACAAAATGGGCTTTGTAAATTTTAAGATACTTTGGACAGAATCTGGCAAAGAGAGAGTTTTTCAGAATCAAATTCTTTCCCGGTTTAATGAGATGTATTGACTTGTCTGCGCCCTAAGCCCTCATTTGTCCATAGAAGTACCTTCCTGCTATGAAGAGATAATTCTTTGTGCAGTCTTCCCCTTACAATCCGCTACTTATTTCTTGACTCCAAAGGAGGCTAACATCAACACTATGGGAACAAAAAATTGAAACGTATGTCTACATGTTTTACATATAAGCACTACATACTTTATCTAACTTACCTAATGTAGAGGAAATGAAGAAAAATCTATCGTAAAGTTCCCAAGCATAAAAAATGACTTTATCATATCTACAAATAATGGAGGGAAGAGTAATGGCCAAAGACCTAGCTTTGGAATATGCTTTCTCAGGTTATAAGTTAATATATATATTTTTTATTTCTGCATATTATGGGGGTACAAATGTTTAGGTTACATTGCCCTTGCCCCTCTCACCCCCATCAGAGCTTCAAGCATGTCCATCCCCCAGATGGTGCGCATCGCACTCATTATGTTTGTATATACCCATCCACTCCTCCCCCCTGCCATCTGCCCAAAGTCTCATAAATGTTATTCCTACATGTGCACTTAGGTGTTGATCAGTGAAACCAATTTGCTGGTGAGTACCTGTGGTGCTTATTTTTCCATTCTTAGGATACTTCACTTAGTAGAATGGGTTCCAGCTCTATCTAGGAAAATACAAGAGGTGCTATATCATTGCTGTTTCTTATAGCTGAATAGTACTCTATGGCATACATATACTACATTTTATTAATCCACTCATGTATTGATGGGCACTTGGGCTGTTTCCACATGTTTGCAATTGTGAATTGTGCCACTATAAACATTCGAGTGCAGGTGTCTTTTTTATAGAATGTCTTTTGTTCTTTTGCATAGATGCCCAGTAATGGGATTGCTGGATCAAGTGGTAGATCTACTTGTATCTCTTTAAGGTATCTCCATATTGCTTTCCACAGAGGTTGCAATAGTTTGCAGTCCCATCAGCAATGTATGAGTGTTCCTATCTCTCTGCATCCACACCAACATTTATTATTTAGGGACTTTTTGATAAAGGCCATTCTCACTGGGGATAAGTGATATTTCATTGTGGTTTTGATTTGCATTTCCCTGATGATTAGAGATGTTGAGTATTTTTTTGTATGTCTCTTGGCCATTATTCTATCCTCTTTTGAAAGGTTTCTTTTCATGTCCTTTTCCCACTTTTTGATAGGGTTGTTGATATTTTCTTGATGATTTTCCTGAGTTCTAAATAGATTCTGGTTATCAGCTCTTTATCGGATGTGTAGCAACACAGTGGGTAACAGACTTAAACCTAAGGTGTGAAGCTATTAGAATTCTAGAAGAAAATGTTGGAAAAACTCTTATAGACATTGGCCTAGGCAAAGAATTTATGAAGAAGACCCCAAAGGCAATCACAGCAACAACAAAAATAAATAAATGGGACCTGATCAAATTAAAAGCTTTTGCACAGCCAAAGAAACTGTTACGAGAGCAAACAGATAACCTACAGAATGGGAGAAAATTTTCACATGCTACACATCCAATACATTTTTTTTATAATTTTTATTTCAAAATATTAGGGAGTACAAGTGTTCTTGTTACATGGATAAATCGTGTAATGCTGATGTCAGGACTTTCAGTGTGCCCATCACCAGAATAATGTACATAGTCTCCGATAGTTAAGTTTTTATCCTTCACTCCTCTCTCAACCTTCCTTTTTCTTAGTTTCCAATGTCCTTTATACCGGTAGTCCCCAACCTTTTTGGTGCCAGGGACTGGTTTCATGGAAGACAATTTTTTTCACAGGGGTGGCAGGGCGTGGGGTGGGCCAAGTGGGGAGTTCAGGTGATGATACAGCTGTAAATACAGATGAAGCTTCACTTGCTTGCCTGTCCCACCACTCACTTCCTGCTGGGCCCTCCCCACTTCCTAAGCTTCATGGAAGATGACTTTTCCTGGGGAGTCGTGGGGGGAAGGGTGGAGCTCTGCTGCTGGTCCCTAACAGGCTGCATACTGATATCAGTCCACAGCCAGGGGATTGGGAACTTCAGCTTCACACTACTTTATGATCATGTGTACACATTATTTAGCTCCCATTTTATTAGTGAGAACATGTGGTATTTTTTTTTTTATCATTCCTGAGATACTTCACTTAAGATAATGTTGTCCAGTTCTATCCAAGTAGCTACAAAAGATATTCCAATCCTTTTTATGGCTGAGTCTCTCCCTCCCTCCCTCCCTCCCTCCCTCTCTCTCTCTCTCTCTCACACACACACACACACACACACACACTACATTTTCTTTATCTCCTCATCAATTGATGGACACTTAGATTGATTCTATGTCTTTGTGAATTGTGCTGCAATAAGCATGCAGGTACAGGTGACATTTTGATATAATGGCTTCTTTTCCTTTGGGTAGACACCCAGTGGTGAGATTGCTGGATTGAATGGTAGGTTTACTTTTAATTGTTTCAGGAATCTGTATACTTTTTTCCACAGGGGTTGTACTAATTGACAGTCCCACCAACATTGTATGAGTGTTCCTTTTTCACCCAACTCTCACCAACATCTATTTTTTTAAATTTTTTAAATAACTGCCATTTTGATAGGGGTAAGGTGATATCTCATTGTGGTTTTAATTTGTATTTCCCTAGTGACTAATGTTGTTGAAAATGTTTTCATATGTTTTTTGGCCATTCATATATCTTCTTTTGAAAAACTATGTTCATGTCTTTTCCTGTTTTTTAATGTGGTTATTTGGTTTTGTCTTGCTAATTTGTTTGAGTACTTTGTAGATTCTGGATATTAGCCCCATGTTGGATGTATGATTTGCAAATATTTTCTTCCATTCTGTAGTTTGTCTACTTATTCTGTTGATTATTTCCTTTGCTGTGCAGAAATTTTTAATTTAATTAAGTCTAGATTATTTATTTTGTATTGTTGCTATATTTGCCCTTGGGGTAATTAGTCATAAATTCTATGCCTAGGCCAATGTCTAGAAGAGTTTTACCTATGGTTTCTTGCAGAATTTTTATGACTTCAGGTCTTACATTCAGATCCTTATTCTGTCTTGAGTTAATTTTTGTATAGAGTGAGAGATAGGAATCCTGTTTCATTCTTCCGCATGTGGCTGTCCAATATTTCCAGGGCAATTTATTGAATGGAGCATCTTTTCCCTGGTGTATGTTTTTCTCAGCTTTGTCAAAAACCAGTGGGTTGTAGCTATATGGTTTTATTTTCTATCTGGGTCCTCTATGCTGTTCCATTGATCTATGTCTCTACTTTATACCAGTCCCATGCTGTTTTAGTTATAGGGAACACAGTTCTCACTAGTAAAGTGGGAGTTAAACAATGTGTACACGTGGTCATCAAGTAGTGTTTGTTGGTGTAGTGTTATTTAAAGTGAGATAATGATGCCTCCAGATTTTTTCTTTTTTGCTTAAGATTGCTTTTGATTATTTGAGCTTTTTTAGTTCCATATGAAGTTTAGGATTATTTTTTCTAGATCTGTGAAAAATGATGTTGGTATTTTGATGAGAATTGTGTCAAATTTGTAGATCACTTTGAGCAGTATGGACATTTTAACAATGTTGATTCTTTCAATCCGTGAGCAAGGAATGTTTTTCCATTTGTTTTTGTCATTTATGATTTCTTTCATCAGTGTTTTATAGTTCTCCTTGTAGAGATCTTTCACTTCCTTGGTTAAGTATATTCCTAGGTATTTTATTTTCTTTGCAGCTATTATAAATGGTATTACATCATCAATTTGATTTTCAACTTGAATGTTATTAGGGTATAGAAATGCTACTCTTTTGTGTACTTTAACTTTATAACCTGAGACTTTGCTGAATTTATTTATCAATTCTAGATGTCGTTCAGTGAAGTCTTTAGGGTTTTCTAGATACATCATATCATCAGCAAACAGGAATAATTTGACGTCCTCTTTCCCTATTTGGGTAGGATGCCCTTTATTCTCTTGCCAGATTATTCTGGCTAGGACTTCTGGTATTAATTTGAATAGGAGTGGTGACAATGGGTAGTTTTTGTTCTAGTTCACAGGGGGAAAGCTTTTAACTTTTCCCCATTCAGTACGATGTTGCCTGTAGGTTTTTCATATATAAATTTTATTATTTTAAGATATGTTCCTTTATTGGCTAGTTTCTTGAGGATTTTTATCATGAAGAGGTATTTGATTTTATCAAATGCTTTTTCTGCATCTATTGAGATCATCATATGGTCTTTGTTTTTGCTTCTGTTTATGTAGTTAATCACATTTATTGATTTGCACATATTGAACCATCTTCCTGATTCAGGGTTGGGTGGTTCTGTGTTTCCAATAATTTATTCATTTCCTCTATGTTTTCTAGTTTGTGTGCATATAGGTTTTCATAGTAGTAATGGATGATATTTTGTATTTCTGTGGTATTAATTATAATCCCTTTTCATTTGTGAATGAGCTTGTTTAGGTCCTTTCTCTCTTTCTGGTTAATCTAGCTGGAGGCCTGTTGATTTTGTTTATCTTTTCAAAGAATCAACTTTTTGCTTCATTGATCCTTTGTATTATTTTATTGGTTTCCATTTCATTTAGTTCTTCTCTGAGCTTTGTTATTTCTTTCTTTCTTTGTCTTTGCTTTGGTTTGTTGTTCTTTTTGTAATTCCTTGAGGACTAACATACGTTGTTAATTTGTGATCTGTCTTTTTGATGTAAGCTTGTAGGGCTATGAATTTTCACCTTAGCAAAGCTTTTACTGTACCCCATAATTTTGGGAAACTAGTGTTGCCTTTGGCATTTAATTCAAAAAAATTTTTATTTCCATCCTGATTTTGTCAGTAACCCAAGTATCATTCATCAACAGGTTGTTTAATTTCCATGTTTTCATGTAGTTTTGAGAGTTTCTCTTGGAATTGATTTCCAGTTTTATTTCAGTGTGGTCTGAGAAGATACATGGTATTACTTTGATTTTTAAAATTTTCTGAGACTTTTTTTGCGGCCTAACATGTGATCTACCTTGGAAAATGTCCCACGTGCTGATGAGAAGAATGTATGTTCTTTAATTTTTGGATAGAGTGTTCTGTAAATGTCTGTTAAGTCCATTTGTTCTAGATTCCCATTTAAATTCAGTGTTTCTTGTTGATTTTTTGCCTCAGTGCTCTGTCCAGTTCTATCAATAGAGTGTTGAATTCTCCAGCTATTGTGATGCTGCTGTTTATTTCTTTCCTTAGATCTAGTAGAGTTTCCTTTATAAATCTGGGGGCTCCCGTTTTAGATGCATATACATTTTGCATTATGATATCTTCTTGTTGAATTGATCCCTTTATCATTTTGTAATGACCATCTTTGTCTTTTTTTTTTTTTTTTTTTACTATTGTTGTATTAAAGTCTAATTTATCTGATGTGAGAATAGCTACTCCTATTCACTTTTGGTTTCCATTTGCATGGAATATTTTTTTCCACCCTTTTACCTTGAGTCTATGAGAATCTTTGTGAGTTAAATGGGTTTCTTAAATGGATTTCTTAAAGCAGATGTTTGGGTTGTGTTTTATTTATAAAATCCATTCAGCCATTCCATATCTTTGGAGGGGGGCATTAAGACCATTCACACTCATTGTAAGTATTGATATATCAGATTCCAATCATCATTTTGATTGTTACCTAGTTGCTTGTTATTTTATTTTATTTTATTTCAGAAGTTTACTGGGGGACAACCATTTTGATTATATAAATTGCTTTTCTACCATTTGAGTCAAAGTTGTAAGTGTTTGTTCTCTCCCTTGTGTAACCGTTTTATAAGAGCAGTGAGTTTTAACTTTTGGGTGTGTTTACACTGGTGAATATCAATTCTGTTCCATGCATAGAATGCTTTTAAGCATTTCTTGTAGGAGGTCTAGTGGTGACAAATTTTCTTAGTGTTTGCTTGTCTGGGAAAGATTTTATTTCTCCTTCCTTATGAAACTCAGTTTTGAGGACACAAAATTCTTTGCTGGCATTTATTCTATTTAAGGAGACTAAAGATAGGACCCCAATCCTTTCTGGCTTGCAAGATTTCCATTGAGAATTCTGCTGTTATTCTGGTGTGCTTTCCTTTGTAAGTTACTTAATGTTTTTGCCTCATGGCTTGCAAGAGTTTCTCTTTCACATTGACTTTGGCTGGTCTGATGATAGTAAACTTTGAGAATGCCCTTTTCCCAATGAATCTCCCAGTGTTTATTGAGCTTTTTGCATCTGGATGTCTAAATCTCTAGCAAGATCAGGGAAACTTTTCTCAATTATTTCCTCAAATAGGTTTTCAAAGCCTTTTGCTTTTTCTTTTTTACCTTCAGGGATATCCATGATTCTTATATTTGGCCTTTTTACATAACCCAATATTTTTCATAGACTTTGTTTGTTCCTCTTGTGTCTTTTTTTCTTTATTCTTGACTGACTGGATTAATTTTAGAGGTTCTATTGCTTTTTGTAGATATATCTATCTTTTCAGTAAATTTTTCATTCATTTCCTGAATTAGTTTTCTAGTTTCTTTGAATTGGTTTTCCATTTTCTCTTTAATCTCATTAAGCTTCCTTATAATCCATATTTGAAATTCTTCATCTGTCATTTCAGTATTTTCATTTTGGTTGGGATCCATTTCTAGAGAACTGGTGTGCTCCTTTGGAGGGGGAGTCCTTTCACTCTGATTTTTCATACTTTTGGAGTTCTTATGCTGATTCTTTCTCACCTGAAACAGCTGCCATTTCTTGTTTTTGGATTTTCTTTTGTTTAGATGGGAGTTTTTGTCCCCTTCACTCTTAAGGTTGTGCCTATGGCATATGTTGGGTAAGGAACTTTGGCTTTGCTTGTGGGTATTTTGATAATGATTTAGCTTCTGGATGGATACCTTGGTTATAAATATGCTTAGTTTGGTGGTTTTTTCAATTGCTAGTTATTTGTAGGCTGTAGCAGTGGTGTGCTATGTGTGTGGGTAGATTCCTTGTCTCTTGTCAACAAGGGGAGTTAGAGGCATTCGAAATACTTTCTCTTTCTCCACTCCTGCGGTTTTCGTAACAGTGTTAATTATAATGGAATTCCCAGTTTAATCTCTGAGACCGTAGGTGGTGCTGTGGGTAAAAGTCAGCCACATTCTGTATGATTGAATTGGTAAATGCTATAATGGATTGTATAAGTTGTCCTCCCTGCCAGTAGGTGGCTCTTGCAGGAGAGAGACAGCTGCACTGGTGTTTTTTGGTACCCATGACCAGCTCTAGTCAATCAGAAAAAGCACTCAGACATCCCAGGTGGTGGGTGAGGCCCTAGGGCTCCCATGGGACTCCTTATTTTCCACCACAGCAGAGGTGGGTGGAGAAGTGAGTCTGGGTGGTGCTGGGTCAAGTGAGCCTATGTTCAGGCTCCACAAATATAGGCACAAGAACTGTCTTGGCAGGGGTTAAGTTCAGCTCCCAGGCTGCTGGGAAAAGCCACCAAGGAGGGGCTGAAGTATCCCCCTCCCCACCAAGCCAGAAATTCAGCTTGCTACCAGCAATAGTGCTGCAGTCTTGGAGCCTTCCTGGCCAGAAGCCCGCCCAGGAACAAAAGCATGGCTTTCCTGTTGGGGGAGGGTGCTCCATGAGTACACTGCAGCTCAGATCCACACCACAATTTCCTTTTAGTTCTGTGCAGGTGAACTCCCTCGCTTCTTAAGATTAGTTTACAAATCTCCACTCTGTGTCCCTGAGCAACAAGATCAAGTCACGGTAGTATAGGATCTCACCTGCAGTCCTGTCCCCTGATATCCCAAGTTCAATCCCTGACTGTTCCAGGGAGAATCATGCTGGTCCTGAGTTGCCCGTGGAGTGCTCAGGCAGGCTTAATGTCTTTCCACTTCAGGGAATGCCTTGCCTTGCTGGAGCAGACAGACATGCAGTACTGGGGAGGGCTGGCAGGTGGAAGCTCACATCTGAGCACTCCTTTATCTGTTGCAGGTCTTTAAGAGGATAGGCATGAGCCCCACTCTCTGTGGAAGCCTCTGTGTGGTGGGTGCATCAACAGAGGGGAAGCATCAGTTCCTGAGAACCTTGGATCAATGGTCCCAGCAGCACCTCTGCTGACTCATGTGGGAATTACCATTTGGCAGCAGTGGATATGGGAGGGGTGGGGGAGAAGAATCTGAATGGAGGAGAGCTGGTACTCTGGTCCCCTTTGTCCTGAGGGGCTCCCCTGGATTCCTACACTCTCCTCTCCCCTGAAGGCAGAATGCCGTGTATTTCCAAACTCTAGGATCGCACAATTCCCCTGGGACCCACCAGTCCCCTGCGGCCACTGCAGTCTGGGCAGTTTTGGGAAATGTTTATGTGGGGACCAATGACGAGAAAACTGAAGGGCAGAAGCTCCCTCCCAAAGACAAAGGCACAAAATGGGTGGAAAACAGTATGGTACCCACCACCTTGGCTCACGTCTGTGGTGAGGGGGGCAACTCTAACGGAGCTGGCAGCCTAGTGCTCTGTTTTCAGGAAGCTCTTAGTTCACTGGTGGCAGCAGCTTTGGGGCTGATGGGGATAGAGAAGCTCTCCAATAGTTTGGGAGCCTGCAGTCTGCCAGAGATGTGAGAGGAAGAGAAGCAAACACCCCCCCACACACACCCTTTTCAAAAGGCTCTAGATTCCTCAGGTGTTGATCTCTGCTCAAATCTTGTTCCTTCTTGTTCTATTCTGCAACTTCTGCCTGTGGAATCTCTGGTAGGTTCTGGCACTTTTTTTCTCAGAATTACACCTCGGCTATGTTTTTTTTTCCCCCCCATCTAAAACTTTTCCTTCTTTCTTTTGATGTCTCTAGTCAGCCATCTTGCCGATCTCAAAACATCTAAGTTAATAAATCTTAAGTCAACATCAGTGAGAGAAGTGGTATTCATTCCATGCTAAAAATCAAAAAGAAAATGATATGAAAATCATTAAGAAAGTCAGTTCTGATGCATAAATTGTGACTAGAAAGTAACGTTATTCACTATACAGAGTCATATGATTTTTCCCTATTTTTGCTGTTAGCAACCAATTTTAAATGTACAAATTAAGATATCTCTATAGAATTTCTCCCAATATGTCCTAGAAGGAAAATTCTTTCCTATGGATATATTATGGAGCAGTTATTAAATATTTATTAAAATGCTTAACATAGTACGCCCAGTAAAAGAACCAAGGTTTAAAAATGAAGCCTTTAACACTAGCATGAAGTTTTTTGTATAAAAGTTAAAAATAGAGAAAAACAGCTTATTTGGAGTAATTATGGGAAGACATGTTAAAGCTAACGACATTAAAATCCGCTAGTAACCGATTTAAAATTTATAGCTGCATTTAATATGACATAGTTTTTAATCCCCTAAAATTATTTGTTCCTTTGCTGGATTACTTTTGGATGAATTTGTTAGAGAAA
This sequence comes from Indri indri, assembly GCA_004363605.1. Classification (NCBI taxonomy): domain Eukaryota; kingdom Metazoa; phylum Chordata; class Mammalia; order Primates; family Indriidae; genus Indri; species Indri indri. The sequence goes on from RJWJ010000840.1 coordinate 162,913, forward strand.
AAACAATCCAAATTAAACTTTCTATTGAAGACAAATGTACCCACTATTTTGTTATGTTTTTATTATGAGGAAAATGGAACTTCGGGGAACTTTGAAAGGATATTCTGAAGACTGTTGTTAGCTAAGTTTGACCACTATGAACAAGACTGACTTAGGCTGAGCCACTTCTTTAAAGAAATCCCACCAAATTCTTTCTTTAAAATAATGAGAATTGCTTTGTGGTGTATGAAGCTATAATTCTTCTGTGAGAGCTCAGAGTAAACATTTGGTGGCAAAATTCATAAAATAATCATTTTAGGTCCATTTCCTTTGGCTTTGCTCATTGTTTATGTAGTGGTGTGAGAGTTTCAGTTACTGCTCTGTCTGTGAAGTTTAGCCTTGTTTGCCTAGAGTAACTCTGGGAAATAATGGAATGAGTATCTGATGTCTAATGATTAAAGCACAGAAGACAATTTTACATGCAGCTACAATAGGGTAAAGTATATAAATATCTATCTCCTTTAATACTTCTTTCTATAAAATAGAGACCTTCAAGTGGTCATAAAATTTAATGTCCAACTGGAACACTTTTGAAAGTGAAAGTGGTTAGGACAAGTGGCAAGAATCAGGCCAACTGGAGCCCATGTTCACCTTACTCAATAAACATCTTCGGACCATTTTGCCTCTATTTTTTTCTGGCAGTATCAACACTTTTATGTTTATCCTTTGTTTTTATGGATTATTTTCATATCCAACTGTCAATATCACACTATATTTGCAACATACTTACAGAATTCAAAGATAGATATGTCAATAAATTTATTTTTATGGGTATCTTCAGATAAAGTTCATTTACAGTCAGCAATTATACTAAATGTAGAGCACTGTGATCTTCCTCAGAGTTATTATCATGCTAAGATTATTGCTTGCACAAAAAAGGTCATAAGAGGCTTTATTGCAGTAACATGTAAGATCCTGAACCTTCTGATCATTTTATCTCTAGAGCACATAATGCATTTTTCTTACATTAAGTACGGAAATTACAGTCCATTAAAAATTACGTATTTAGAATAATCATTCTCAGACATTTTTAAAAGATAAAAATACCTAAATATATTTTAGAACTACCTGATTTGTGAATTGTGTTATACATACTCACCACATGGAGACAGTGGGCATGTTTAGTAAGGGTACTAGAACTGTAACTAAAACAAATGAAAGAGATATTCTTTCAAAGGCAGAAGTGATCACATTGTCTAACAATTTCATAAGTATATGTATATTTTTGGATCGTATTCCTCAAGCTTTGTATAATTGTATCTTTTTGATAATCCTCAGTTCCCTCTAATTACAGATCACATGAGTAGTGCTAGTAATAATGATATACTATTTTATTGTTTTATTTAATTTTTAGGGGTAACAAATTTACTTGGCTTAAAATCCGTGTGTGTGTGTGTGTATGTGTGCGTGTGTATTGTATAGCAGTTTCAGGCTTTCAGAAAAATTGAGCAGGAAGTATAATTCCCATATGTCCCTTCCCCATCCCCCATTATTAATATTTTGCATTAGCGGGGTAATTTTTAAGAATTCACGATACAGTATTACTAACTTAAGTCCATAGTTTGTATTAGGTTTCATTTGTCGTGCTGTACATTCTATGGATTTGACAAATATTACATTTAGTGATGTATATTCACCACTGCATCATCATAAAGAATAATTGCAGTGATTTCTACCCCTTTGCACAAACTGATCTTAGTGAGATCACTGATAGCATATTCACGAGTTGATCCAATAGTCCTCTGACTTGATCTTTCAACAACACGTGATGGTGGATCCTTGATACATTTTTCCTCTGGCCTCTGAGACCACATACTCTCCTTATTTTTATTTTTTCTTCCTATTCTATTAATTATTTCTCAGCCTTTACTGGTTTCTCCTCTTCTCAGTAGTCTCTTATTAGTGAAATGTTCCAAGGCTGATTCTCTGCTCCTATTTACTTCTTTGCCTATACTCACTATCTTGGTAAGCTCATCCAGTCTCATGATTTTTGATAATATATAATATACGAGGACCATCTGGAAAGTTTCCAGCCATGCAATAGAAAACATAGAGACATTTATTGAAGGTAATACAAGATACAAGAAACATTGTACTTAGGATATTGAGGCCTCAGTCCCTTTCAAAGTAGGCACCTTGGGACCTCACACAGTCCTCCCAGTGTCTATTAACCTAACCCGTACATGTTCAACATTCTCAGGTGTTCTGTTTGTTGTAGGCCTTCTAGGGTGTGGATCACTTTCAACAGATGCTTGGCCATCTTGGAAGGTTTTGTGCCGCACTTTTACTTGCGCTACACTCATGGCATCGTCCCCAAAAGCCTTCTGAATCATCTGAATAGTTTCCGCAGAGGAATGTTCCAGCTTAACGCAAAATTTGATGCAGATTTGTTGCCTTACTCACTCAGTCATTTTGAATGTGAGGGTCACACAGTACACATGCTCACTCAACAGCTGTCTAGAGACCCACTGACTAGGACAGTAAAGGTGTCATCGTTCACGCATGCGCATTCCAGTCCACTATCCTTGGCTGACAGGTTACATTAATGTTGTGCAAACCGTTCTCATTATATTAACAATGGCTGGATACTTTCTTAACTCTCTCTCTATATATATATTATACACACACACACACACACACACACACACACACACACATATACCTAAATGTTTTAACATTTACTAATTTATGCCTTTAAAACAGGTTTCTCTCTGACAATCTGGATGCATATATTCAACTTTTCCTTTGATGTCTTAACTTGGATGTCTAAAGGATGTTTTAAATTAGAACAACTAATAATTTTCTTCCTTCAATCTGTCTTCCCACAGTTTTGCCAATTCAGTTGATGGCAAATCCATTCTGCCAATTGCTCTGTTCAAAAGGCTCAGAGTCATCCTAGACTCCTCCATTTCCATCAAATTCTATATCAAATTCATAGAGAAATCTTATCAGTTCTAACATTAAAGTATTTCCAGAATCCAATCAACTTCTACTTCCTTCACTCCTATCACTCAGATCTGAGTCACAATGATATATAGATTAAATTATTGTAGTAACTCCTTAAACACCTTCTCCCCAGCCCATATCCATGGTTGTTGCCCAACCGTCTATTATTATAGGAGTACTAAGAGTAATTCTTTAAAAACATCAGTCAGATAACGTCACCCTTTGTTAAAAACCCTGCTTTGGCTCCCCATTTCACTCTGAGTAAATGTCAGTGCCCTTTCAATGGCTGCCAGTCTCACATATTATAATTATTCACCAGCATCATTTCTCCTAAATCTCTCCCTGTTGTTCCACTCAAGCCATACTTGCTCCTTGCATGGCCACACCAGGCATATTCACCCATATGGCCTTCACACTTGTGGCATTCTCTTCCTGGAATACTCTCACCTCCGTAAGCTTTGCCTGAGTTCTACTTTTTTATTCATTCCTTCTCTTCCCTTGATCTACTTTCAAAATTATTATTTAATAACATTTATCACTTGCTAACATATTACCGCATAATTTACTTATCATGTTTACTGTTTATTATCTGGACAATAAGCTCCTTAAAGATACTAATCTTTGGTTTGTTTTGTCCACTAATAATCCAAGTACACAGAACTGTGGCTAGCACATAGTGGACACTCAATAAATATTTGCTAAATGCATCCTTTGCTATGGTTTTATTTTTTCCATACCATTTAAAGATGTTAATGCTGGGAAAACACCAGAATGTGTCTTATGTAGAGTTGAAGCATGTCATTAGTAGAGGACAAAACTGATCATTGTTGTATCACTGCGATGTATCATCACGTATATATCACCATAAGACAAATTAAGTTTAGATAAGGTAAGGCTGATGTTTTACAATGTGAACTATTAACAGTAAATGTTCAGCAATAAGGGTAAGGAAGTGGGAAAAATTAGATTTTTATATTTTTAAAGTACAGATGAATTATAATTATTTAGTCCTCATTACAATATAACAGCTCCTATAATATCCTCCATCTCTTCCTGCTTCTCTCTTCTATTTTTCTCCATTTCTTTTTATTTCACTGTTATGTATTGTTTCTTCAGCATTTACAAATGTAAAATATCTACTACTGGATAGCATATTAGCAGTTGTTGGAAAAGGGAGTACTTATAATTTTCCTAAGAATAAATATATGGACCATGTTTTATTTTTATTTTGAATTGTAATACAGATATCCTAGCTCATTATGTATTTTGAAAAACATGAAACATTTTGTCTTTTAAAACACATTTTAGGTACTGACAAATGAACCATTTTTCAGGTAAAAAAATTTAATAATAATATTTATGAAAACGGGATTCTCAGAACAAGAATGCTTGATTTTCACTCATCTAAGAAAGATAAAAGAAGAAGGTTTCATCTCTCCTGGGATATCTGGGGAGCCAATTGTTTTCTTTCTTTTTTAAAAATTAAGCTAGATGGATATCTGTCTTCTTATATTATGTGCACACCGTGGACATACGTACCATTGTCGAGATCACCGTTGACACTACAAAGATACAAAACATTTTAAAAACTACAAATTGAGAGTTGCTAATTAAAGTTATAAAAGTAAAAACAAACGCTCAGGTGTTTATGAAATAAGAAAAAGAGATGGTCAACCTTTTATAATTCCAAATTTTATTTAAATCCCAATATTAATTAAAAACTTAAGTTAGGCAATACACAAAATGTGACTAATAGATGTGTAAGAATTGAAATATTACAATAAAAGTGGAGAAGGGATAAAGTATATCCCTTATCACAAAAATATTTTTAGACAGAAATTTTGGTCATTTTATTACTGACCACCAGAGGTATTAATTTGTTAAATCTTATCTATTAGCCTTGGCATTGACCAAATTTCCCACTATGGGCTCCATCTCTATAATTATGGCTATTTTGGAATTATTTCCCTTTTCCACCTTCCTTTTTTTTTCCTCAGTAAATGTTTGTTCGCTTGTGATATAGGAACCCACAAAACAATGTGTTAGATAGACAAGCTTAACAACGTATGCACATGATGGACAACCCGGCCACTGTGATTGTAAATAAAATAAGCACCTCATCCAAATTAGATGGTTCTCTAAAAGCAGTAGCATCGAAGCTAGGTCATGAAGGACAAGTAGACTGTAACCAGGTAAAGAAGGAGGTGAGCCCTCTTTGGTAGAGGAAGTAGCTTTTGCAATGTTCTAAGAATCACGGAACATTCCAGGAGTTCATGCTGGCAATTTTGTACTTTGGTGGGGAGTAAGGTGGAGATAAATGGGGAATTGTGGTCAAGAGATGAATTTAGATAGAAAGAAAAGGACCAGATTAGGAAGATGTTTTTAGGTTGTGCATTTTGTTTTCTTTTAATATGTACTCTAATGCAGGTGGTTAAGTTAAATCACTCAGGGGCACTTGAAATGAGGAGAGGACCCTGCCTGGATTGTTCACTGAAAAGGATCAGCGTTTCGAATGTCAGCCCATCTTTGTTGTCTATTGCTACATAAAATATTACTCCAAAATTTAGCAGCTTATGACAATGAACACATACTGTCTCCTCAGAGCAGCTTAGATATTTCGGGCTGTGTCTTTCATGAATTTGCAGTCAAGTTTCTCAGCAAGAGCTGCAATCCCCTGAGAGTTTGACTAGGGAAGAAAGGTCCACTGCCAAGAAGGCTCACTCACATGGTTTCTAGCTGTAGACCCTGGATTTTGCTTGCTGTTAATAAACAACCTCAGTTCTTCACCACATAGCTTCTCTCCACAAGGTTTCTCATGATATGGAAGCTGCTTAGAGTAAGTGACCTAAGCGAAGGACAACTAAGATAGAATCACAATGTCTTTTCTGACCTAACCTTGGAAGTGGCATACCATAATTTATTTCTGCCATTTCTGTCTTTCTTTCTTTCTTTTTTGTTTTTGGTCACACAGACCAACCTGGTATAACACAGGAAGGAACTAGACAAAGTTGCAAATACTGGAAGCAAGAGATCGAGGTTTGAGGGGAGTCTTGGAGATGGTTATCATAGCCCAGAGAGAGAAATTGGTAGGACACTGGGGAACAGATTGAACATTTTGAGAATTTCTATAAAATGAATGTCCCCTAAAAACTCATATGTTGAAGATCTAATCCCCAATGTGACTGTATTTGGAAACGGGACCTGTGAGGAAGTAATAAAAGTTCAATGAGGTCATAGGGTAGGGCCCTAATTCAATAGGGCCGGTGCCCTTATAAGAAGAGAAGAGATACCAGGGCTCTCCCTCCATATGTGAGGACACAGCCAGAAGGCAGCCATCTGCAAACCAGGAAGAGAGCCCTCAACAGACACTGACCCTGCTGGGGCTTTCATCTTGGACTTCCAGACTTCAAAACTGTGAGAAATAAATTTCTGTTGTTTAAGCCATCATGTGTAGTATCTTGTTATGGCAGCCTGAGCAGACTAATACAAGAAGAAACCAGAAGAGTATCACAGAAGCCAAATAAAAAAATGCGTTTTAATAAGGAAAAGGTAACTAATAGTGCCAATTGAGCATTATGTATTATTGTTTTGGAATTTACTAAGAGTGAATGAATAACCTACTTCATTTGGAAAAAATAAACATTTTAAATGATAATTACAGTTTCTGCTTATTCAAAGTTACATGTTTTGTCATATGGTGCACCCAACGTTTGATTTCTTAACAAAAATTTGAAATTCTTTTAAATTTATCTTCTTAGCTATTTGGCTCCTTTTTTTTTTCATTGTGACTCTGTGATCGCCTGAATTTATTCTCATGCACGTGTGTGTGTATATACACATTTTCCCCTGAAACTATAGTCATTAAATTTGCTAATTCCTGTCTCATTTATTCTGTGAGAAAAGGTCTAAACCATATATCAGTTTAATGAAACATTCTCTTCAGGTGTTAAATTCAATGAATATATTAGTCAGATTTTAATTATAAACAACAGGATACTTTTCAAAAATGAGATATCGTTAAGCATATATAGCATTCCAACATTTGATTATTTTTAAACTGATAAAAAAATTATATAATTTGAAACATTATAAAGTCTTTGAACAGCCTGGTTGAATATTTTAAGTGCTTTGATTTTAATTAGATATTGAGCTTCTTCAGCTTACTAAAAAGAAGTAAAAAGCTTCAAACCCTGCCACTCTACTAAGCAGCAGGTGTCAGCTCTAACTGCTTCTGAAAATATTTAATGTATTCAGTTAATCGAATTCCTTAGAGAACCTTACAATCCTGCTCATTTGTCTTACACAGTCATTGTGGTAGGTTTTCTTTCTTATTTACTGTACTTCTTTACATGTTATGATAAAATTATGTCTGAGATTTTTGGTTTCCCAGAAAACTCAATGTTAGCCTTCCTCAGCCTTGCAATCACAATAAACTGACTGTCCCACTACCTCTATTTTTTAACTTTTGGAATCACAGATCTTCTTCTAAGCATCCTGAGACTGACTTGACAATTTTGGAAATTTTACTTATCTCAATTAGCATATAATGTGTAAAGTAATTTATAGCTCCATAGATAGTATACGTCAAAACATGAGTACAATTTTCTTTTTCTGGTGAGTTTGTGACATGATTTAAATCAAATTAAAGGAAGTGTTAAAAACTACAAAGTTTGTTCTGTGGCACTATGCCCCTGAATAAGTTACCAACTTTTGTTGGTGTTCGTGCACACGTGCATGGGCATGCGTGCATATTTACAAAAAATAAAGAACATTTTTTGTCTTAACAAAATATAATTAAAAATTATGACCTGAAGTTATATCAATGGGGAATATGAATGTATTGAAAGGAGTTGACATTGTGAATAGATAATTAGGATGCTTTTAGGCAGACAGGTAAACTCTTCAATAAGTTGAAACAATGAGCTTCACCTGGTGAAAAGTTATAAAATCCTGCCTGTTCCAATTCCTCCCCACAAAGGGGGACATACAATAATCTCCAAGGGAAAAAATAGTATAATCTTATAACTCCAGTAATAATTTTGAGAAAAGTGTGTCCTCTGGACCCCACCCCAACTAGTGTTAGCGTAATTATCCTAAATAGTGAGGATGAGGCCAGGAAGGCAGGTTACCTTTTCTAAACCCCTCCATTGTCTGCCTTCCGTGCTTAAAGTTTCATCCTAGGAATGCATTCATTTGGATCTTGGAAACTTTTAGAATTAATGTTCAGAGTAAAAACTCTTCCCCAGTTCCCTAAAACAGTCAGTAGTAGATGCTACTTTTGGAGGTAGCCTTAGGTGAAATAAATTTTTAGATAAGGGAATATATACTGTTACTCTCTATAATACTCTGAAAAGAGAGACAGAGTCTCACTCTCTTGCCTGGGGCGAGTGCAGTGGCGTCAGCCTAGCTCACAGCAACCTCAAACTCCTGGGCTCAAGCAATCCTACTGTCTCAGCCTCCCAAGTAGCTGGGACTACAGGCATGCGCCACCATGCCCGGCTAATTTTTTCTATATATATTTTTAGCTGTCCAATTAATTTCTTTCTATTTTTGGTAGAGACGGGGTCTCGCTCTTGCTCAGGCTGGTCTCG